>NW_006497091.1:1947712-1985867 GCF_000471905.2 Amborella trichopoda
TACGTACGTACGTACGTACGTACGTACGTACGTACGTACGTACGTACGTACGTACGTACGTACTACGTACGTACGTACGTACTCTACTCTCTCTCTCTCTCTCTCTCTCTCTCTCTCTCTCTCTCTCTCTCTCTCTCTCTCTCTCTCTCTCTCTCTCTCTCTCTCTCTCTCTCTCTCTCTCTCTCTCTCTCTCTCTCTCTCTCTCTCTTCTCTCTTCTCTCTCTTTCTCTCTCTTCTCTCTCCTCTCTCTCTTCTCTCTTCTTTGATCAACTGGCGAGACCTAGCATCAATTGGTCCTCTTTATCTTCTTCTGTCAACTAGCGAGACTTAGCACCGGTTGGTCCTCTTTATCTCCTTCTATCAACTGACGAGACCGGCGCTGGTTGGTCCTCTCTATCTTCTTCTGTCAACTAGCGAGACTTAGCGTCGGTTGGTCATCTCTATCTTCTTTTATTAATTGGCGAGACCTAGAGTCGATTGGTCCTTTTTATCTTCTTCTGTCAACTGGCGAGGCCTAGCGCCGGTTGGCCTCCTCTCTCTTCTTTTATGAGTCGGTGAGGCCTAGCGCCGATTGGCCTTCTCTCTCTTCTTCTATCAGTCGATGAGACCTAGCGTCGGTTGGTCTTCTCTCTCTTTTTCTATCAGTCGGTGAGGTCTAGCATCGGTTGGTCTTCTCTCTCTTCTTGTATCAATTGGTGAGACTTGACGCAGGTTGGTCTTCTCTCTCTTCTTCTGTCAGTTAGTGAGACCTAACGTCAGTTGGTCTCCTCTTTCTTCTTCTATCAGTCGGAGAGACTTGGCGTCGGTTGATCTTCTCTCTCCTCTTTTATCAGTGGGCATGGCCTAGTGCTGACTATTTCTCCCTCTCTTCTTCTGTCAGTTGGTGAGACTTAGTGTTAGTTGGTTCTCTTCCTCTCTTCTCATATAACACAGTCAGTGAAGCCTAGCACCAACTGCTTCCTCTCACTACCATCTTCTGAGACAGTCGGCAATGTCTAGCGCCGATTCCATCTCCTCTTCTTTCTTCTCCCTCATATCTTCCTTCTTCTCTCTCCTTCTGTCCATTCCCTTCTTCTCCTTAACCATTCTTCTGCTACTCTTTCATTCGACCAAGAGGGATTGAGGTTAGCATCTCATGACAGTTCTGTCATTTAGCCGTAATGTCATTGCGCCAGGTTCGCTTGGCCCGCTTTACTGTCATTGCAGACCGACCATCGTGCTTAGCTAGTCGATATTGGCAATAGCATCTAGTAGTAATCCATTGAGCCGGTCTCAGTTACCGAGCCCGTTTCACTACCACATTACGCCAATTATCCACCAGCCTAGTCACTGCTCTGATCTTCTCGCTTGGTCGAATTCCTCTCTCTCCCCCCCCGCCCCGTCTTTCTTTCTTCTTTTTGAATACGCATGCTTGCGTATGATCATCAAAGAGGAAAAGGGTGAGGTCTGACCCACCTGTCTCATAACCTTTGCCATATATATGTATCATTCTAGGAAAGTAGAAAATAAGAAGAATACGAGCCAAGGGAGGCAATTCCTAACCAGTTTCATTACTGGGGGCTATCTTCGTGATCTCAGACGGCGCCCACACGAGTCAGCCCGAGTAAGTCCCAAACCCACCTTTAAATTCCTCTCTCACCGGTTGGTAACACCTGCCCCCTTTTTTTAACGAGGTTCTCGAGAGAGTGATCTCACAAACATCCCGGGTCTCTCTCGAAACCCAAGATGCGTGCCGCCCGATCCTCCAGGGATCCGAAGGGCGAGATTGAGGCACCTAACCACCTAGGTGCTGAAAAATACATTCAAACAGCTTGTCCCACCTAATGTTGTGCTTTAAGAGAAGCGAGAAAGACAATCATTCAGAAAATTTCCTTCGGCTTTTACTTTTTTTTCTCCCTAGCCACAGAACCACATGAACACCGAGGAGATTCACGTAAAGTCTCCACGGATGGACCATTTGTGATTCTGAAGCTGACGATTTTGTACGGACCTCGTCAATCAGAATTAAGCCCGTCTGACAATTGAGTACCATGTTGAAGGGCATTGTTCCCATTTTGTCTGTGTTCATTTGTTTGCTATTGGTCCGCACTGTTTACTGTTACACCAGGTTTGCTTTGAACGATCAGAGTCCCACTGTAGGTCTCGTCTACTGGATCCAGTCGAGGACAGTTTTATTAGTCGATCTCGATGGTTTGGGCCTACCAGCTAGGCGAGCTGAAGTCTCTGGCTAGTTTCGCCCTGGCTTTGTCAATTTCTTGCCTTTGTAAGGGCTGAAGTCGCCTATTGAGGGGAGTGTTGCATCAACCTGTTTATTGGTCCAAGTGTCTTTTGTGAATTTTTGCTTGAACTTGGTAAGCGGCACCGTAGAGACGATTTTCATCAACTTCTTTTTATTTTGGAGCTCTTTTACCCATGACCTTTCAGCCATGTCCACCCTTTTCATCTATTTTTATTCACGATGCCCTTTCAGGTTTTCACGGTTTTTTTATTCATGAAACTATTTTACTCAAGGTTTTATAACCATGCCCATCCGTCATTTTTACTCATAGTGTTCCCATGTTAAGGTATACACCATGCATGTTATTTCATCATCATTTTTTTTTATGAAGGCGTGTTTAAGGTCATGCCTTCGAGACCTATGCGAAACAGTTTAATGTCATGCGGTCAGGACGTGCACTATGGTTTAAGGTCATACAGCTGGACCATGGTGGTGATGAATGGCAGTTTGTGGAGGGCATGGAGTGAGTATGGTGGTGGTTTGACTCACTTGAGGAAATGACATTAAGCTACCTATGAAAGATGGATGATGTATGAAATGTGAGTGGATGATGGTGACCCACTAACTTACAACGAGTATGGATGGTGGGATGGTTCGTTGTTTTGTGAGCACAGGTGAGACTCACTATGGAATGAGGTATGGTGATGACACACTGGGGAGGTCATGAAGATGGCGGGCGCACACTAACAGGTAGGTTAGGGAAGGCATGTGTGAAAGTGCACGTAAAAGCATGTGCGCATATGTGGGGGCAAGTTTTAAAGGTCATACCTCTAGGACCTGTGCAAAATTGTTTATCGTCATGCAGCCAGGATGTTCACTATGGTTTAAGGTCATACAGCTGGACCGTGGTTATGCAGTTTAGAGTCATACAACTAGGACCGTGCAGTTTAAGGTGTAACCAGACCTCCGCTATAGTTTAAGGTCATATACTTTGGACCATAGTGATAAGTCCTTTTAACGTACGCAGCTAGAACGTGCACTATGGTTTAAGGTCATACATCTGGACCGTGTTTATGCAGTTTAAAGTCATACAACTAGGACCGTGCAGTTTAAAGTCGTGCAACAAGACCTCCACTACAGTTTAAGGTCATATAGTTGAGACCATGATTATGCAGTTTAAATTCATACAACTAGGACCGTGAAGTTTAAGGTCGTGCAATTAGACCTCCGCTACAGTTTAAGGTCATATAGTTTGGATAACGTCATGTGGCTAGGACGTGCACTATGGTATAAGGTCATATAGCTGGGCCAGTTAAGCAGTTTAAAGTCATGCAACTAAGATAGTCCAGTTTAAGATCGTGCAACTATACCTCCGCTACAGTTTAATGTCATATAGTTTGGACCGAAGCTATGCAGTTTTAGGGTCATGCAACACGGATCGAGGCTGTGAAGTTTAGGGTCATGCAGCAAGGACCGAGGCTGTGCAGTTTAGGGTCGTGCAGCATAGACCGAGGCTGTGCAGTTTAGGGTCGTGCAGCACGGACCGAGGCTGGGTCGCCATGTAGGTGGAGCTTCATGGGGAATAGGTCTGTAGATGGCAATCCGACTCCCTGGGGATAAAATGGTTAAGACCATTCACAAACTGAGGGCTCAGATGGAAATGGTGACCTGATGAAGGATGTCCAACAGAAGAGGACGTCACTAGGGCTTAGGGGGGCAAGCTTGGCTCCCTGGGGTAAAAGATGAGACTCTATGGAGAATTGGCTTATGACAGGTAACCCGACTCCCTGAGGATAAGATAGCTTGGTGTGAAACAGAGCCCCCAGGAATTGAAGAGGTAAGAATGACCCTAACTCCATTGGGGATAATGGCCTGCAGTATGGGTGTGACTTCTACGAGGATGAGGAATAATGGTCTGCTTCTATGTCTGTTGGGGATGATAGGCCACAGCTTGGGTGCAACGCCTTGGGTACAACTCCACTGGGGATGACAGGATACACAAGGCTGGAACTAAGCGACAATAGACAGCTTGAAATACTGCCGGCGCCAGGTGTAGCAATAATTGTCTCTTGCGAGTGTTCAACCGGCACTGAGTTTTCAAAAACACAACCGACGCTGGTTGATAAAACTCAGCTGACGCTGTGAACGAGCCGTGACATTGTTTGAACACAACCAGCACTAAGTAATTTGGCACTAAGGTTGTTTGGATATCACCCGAGACCAAGTCGACCGACGCTAGGGCCATTTGAAACTCACCCGGCGCTGGGCATGGATTGATACTTGAGTCATGGCCCGAGCCTGACCCGTTCCGGCCCATTTTTTGGAATTTTACAAGCGGCGATGAGTGTTGACTCGGGCCTCGGGTCACAGCCCGTCCCAGCTCATCGTCGTTTGGCTTCCCTTGGATGCGATTGGGATTCCCAGTTTGTGAGGGGTGTTCGAGGGTAGTGCAGGATACATAAGGAGGTAAGACCCAATTTTCCCTCACTTTTCACCGAAGGTAAAAACTTGAGAAAATTTTAAACTGTGAGTAAAGGGTACTCGGTAGAAGTTTCAGCAAGTGGCAAGGGAGATTCTGGCAAGAGGTCAAGTGTTTCGGGAAACCTTTCAGGGAAGCTTTCAGTTCGCAAAGGTTTTTACAGGAGAGGTTGTCTGGCAAGAAAGACTCTACCAGGGATTCACAGGAGTTTTATGGTTAGCATAGGGGGCTTTTCGAGAAATAGAAGAACTCCGACATAGGCATTTTGAAGGTGGAAAAGGCGGGAAGTACAGTTGTAGGCATTTCCACAAGTCTTGGGGATTTTTTGGGGAGTTTTAAGGGGTTTCCTAAGGGTTGTAGTGATTTTTCAGAGGTTTTGGTGACTTCCCAGCCAAAAACGTAGGCAGGGGAAGTCTTTCTGTGGGTTTTTTAGGCCGTGTAGAAGAAGTTCTGACAGGAAATCAAAGGGACAAAACGGTTGTAGGGAAGGTGAACAATCGTGGGAGGTGAACCGTCACCTATGGAAATCATGCGATTGCAGGAGACATGGTGAAGGTTGGCCTTAGCTCGTGTGTTAGGCGGCGCTAAAGGACGTGGAGATAGTCGTCAGTCAGCTCAACTGAGTTCGAGGCATGGCACGTGTGAGAGATCCAATCACAGTCGGCACTGCCTTTGGAGGACACAACCGGTGTTGGGCCTTGGCAATCTCAACTGGTGCTGAGTGTTGACAGACTCAGTCGGCGCTAGCCATTGGCCTGCAACCGACGCTCGGCATTGATAAGCTCAACCGGAACTGAGGGTTGGCAGACGCAACCGGTGCTAAGTATTAGCGGACACAGCCGGCACTGATCGGTGTCTTAGCAACTTTCTTTGGAGTACCCCATTAAACCTTTTGTAATGGTTGGTTCTTCTTAGCAAATTCCTGATGTGAAGAGGCTTCCAAGGGAGGGAGAAATCGGTGCATGTGATTTCACATGTGAGGTTTTATCAAGGGGTGAGCCCATTTGACTGACCCAGCCAATATGTGAACCAAAGTGGCCCCTCAGTGTCACTTTCATTACTGACCCCATTTGTTTCGAAGTACGTGACGGTAATAACGACAACGTTAGTACTGAAGGAGTGGCACTTCTTCACTGTATGCATCGGAACATAGCTTCTGTAGAGAACTTGCCTACCTTAAGGAAATGAATTGTACAAGAAAAGGGACTACTAATGTGGTCACCAAAAGGCCTCTAAATTCAAGGGGAGCACCAATACTTGAAGGGATACTCTTCTTGAACTACGAAGGTATTGGGGTCGTACAGAAGTACTCTTGAATGTGCTTCACTATTAGCAGTGGTCCAGTGTTTGGGCAGCTACTATGACCATTCCTCCAACATAGTAACGGTGTTACTGGAGACGTGGAGCCATGTTAGTAATACCTGGCTTCTTGGACATGGAGAAGCCGGAATCTCTTTACTAGATCTTCATTTTTATTGGAGGTCTCCCCCGATGATCCGGGCTATGTATGACGAGTTCGTGCCCCCGAACTCAGTCATCTTCGGTGGTGCTAACTTGGGGGATGAAGAGGCGCTTGCCAGTTTTCAAAAGATCTTCGAGGCCTACCAGTCGATTGCCGCCCGGTCAAGCAATGGCAGGATCACCTTCACGTAATGGGTGAAATTCTTTTGTGGGGATTATCCCGAGGGTGGTCAGGGCACACCGAAGGGGGAAGGGAAGGCAGCTGCAAAGGAGATGCCTCGTGTATATCAACTTGAGATCGACAATGACTGTGTCTTCTTGGCCACGTATTTGGCTCTATTTTTGTGCAAATTCGTATTCCCTGGCTGGGGGGACGACATTCGTCCAGGTGTAATGTATGTGGCATGCTATATGGCTAGAGGGTGTGAGTATGCCCTTGCTCAACCAGTCTTGTGTAACATTTACCATGGCTTGGGGGCCATCTCCCATGGAAAGGCCTACAAGGGCAAAGAGGGGGGGAAGGGATTTTAAAACTCCATTCCCCATCCATTATGTGTGCAGGTGGCTAGGGGCCTATTTCCCTAACACCTATGTCAAGCATCAGTGCTTAGGAAATAAATTGTGGCCCTTCTTAATGAGGATTTCCAACCAGAGGGCTATCTTTCATACCCCATGGGAGGCTCAGGGTCTATTTGGGAATGACTCTTTGAACATGTGGCATGTCCCCTTCCCGATAAGGAGCTTCATCGACCGTGCTTTCATTGATGAGTTAGGGAATGAGCTAGACGGTGCTCCAACAACCATTAAGGAGGCCATGTTCATCCTAAGCACCAGAGAGGGAGTTCTACCTTATCAGACTCCGCATAGTGTCAGGTTAGAGGGGTATTTCCCCCACCGCTTCTCCTGTCAGCACAGGCTTGATCAAGGCTGCCCCTTCTCGGTGTTTTTCGAAAAGTACCGAAGTAAGGTGAATAAGAGGAAGACGGAAGATTTTGGAACTTTCCGTGAGCGCTGGCTGCCAAAGCTTATACAGACCGCTTGGTTTATGTGTCTAGAGATGACATAAACTAGCAAATATGTATTACCTCACCAAGGCCTATGTGAACTGGTGGAAAATCACCAGCAAGGGATATTGGGATAAAGATCACTCTTGGAAATGGGTGAATGGTAACTGGTGCCAAGATATCAGGCAAAGGAGACTGTCGAATGCTCTTACTTCTGATGCAATATTTGTCTTAGATTATCCCTCTAACTGGCGAGCTATAGGGATTCCGCGTGAGATAGCAGTTGATGAGGGCTCAACAGAATTTCTTGCAATGAAGACAAGGACTTAGAGTGTCTTCGATAATCTTAGTTCCCTCTTCGAGTGGGATGAGGGGTGCCAAGTCCCTGGTTATGAAAAGTGTCCCCCACATGACTTGAACACCCTAGTCGAGAGTGGTTCCCACAGTAAATTGGCTGGAGGACCTTCCCAGGGAGGTGGATCTGAAGCGGCCGCTCCTACTCCGACAGGGGGGAAGAAATGAAAACACTAGACCGATGTCGATACTCGTGCACCGTCTTCAATTAGTGGGCATACTCGCAGGCACAAGAGTGCCAACCTTCCTATGATGTCAAAACCAGGAGGTAGCTCTTCCTCTTCTGATCTTTTAGAAACTCCCCTAGTATCACCCTCTGCACTCCCTGGACCACCTCCTGCTTCTCCTGAATTGTCTTCTTTCTCTTCAGAAACTGAGGCAGATGACTCTGACTGCTCTGAGCCCGTTGTCATTGCTTCTGATCGGGAGGTGACTTCGGATCTTGTGGTGGTAAATACAGGGCAGTCCCTGAGTCGAAGGCAGCTCGGAAGGGTACTGATGAGGCTGCAAGTCCCAAAGGAACTTCTCTAAGAAGGGAATCTAATGTTGATGTGGTCTCCATGCATCAGGAGCTCAATGCCCTGATCGAGGTAGGGACTATTACTCAAGAATAAAAGCTCGTAATTGATGATGCACCCGAGCACCAAGAGGTTTGCTGCGTCCATGGTCCCAGGTCATGAAGATGAGGGGACTGAGCTCTTCGTGGCTGAGGTTCTGCCCTTTGAAGGTGCAAACCAAATGGAAGTAGTCGTGGCTAGAGTTGGCTGGAGAGGAGGTGGTTCCTAAACCTGCTAATGCTGAAGTGAGGAATAGGCTTCTTCAGAACCTGCTGGGACAAAAGTACAGGTCCCTATGGGAGAAGGTCAAGGCAGGGAGGCTGGCACTAAAAAACCCGAGCAGGTTGAGGCTTCTTCAGAAGTAGAAATCCCAAGAACACCATCTAGGCCCATTTTTAGCGAGGTTTCTACCATGATTACAAGCATGCTTCAGGGCTCAAAGGAGTTGCCTTCCAATGAGCTAGCAAAGCTTTGGCAAGACTGAAGGAGCTTGCTACTACCACCGCAATTGGGAGTGCACCAGAAGTGCTTTCCCATTTTAATGCAACTCTAAACGAGTTGGAGAGCTGGCGGTTGGGGGTGCTACATCATGAGGAAGAAACTAACAAGCTATCCTGCTTAGAAGAGTCGATCTCGCGCCATCATGGGGAGATAGATGCTTGCATTGAGAAGAAGGCCACGATAACTAGCTATTAGAACGATCTCAGGAGGGAGGCGCAAGGCAGCTTCAAGAGAATGATCGAAATCAGTGAAGAGATGTGAATACTGAGACAGGAATTCGTGGGCCTTGAGATGGAGATGGTCCAGAGGAGGGCCATGGAGGGCTCATTGGTTGAAGATTTGTCCGAACTCAATGGCACAATTGAGTCGGAAACTATGGCGACGGCAGAGGAGACTCAAATGGTGGTGGGACTGAAGGAGTGTGTTCAGGGTACCGAGACTTCTCTTGCAGCGCACAGCACAGAGATCAATAAGATGATCGATAGTTTTTGAACATGTCCTTTCCTCTTGCAAGTACTTTGTAAAAGTTTTTAACTGATGAATAAAGTGCATCTCTCTTTTGATTGACTTTACTGCATGATTTCATTCTCTTCTTACTTTTGCTGCACCTCATGTGATTTCTTTTTTTGAATGCCACTCGACACTTTTATTGCCCCAAGAGGCTAATACCCTAGGCCTTGTTTAGCCCCAGGGTGGGCTTGTCGTGGCTTGGATAGCTTGGAAATGGGGGGTCGTTGCTTTTTCTCCTCTTAATGTCTGATTGACAAAGGGCTCATAGTTCATTTTTCTCGTGATTTGGTGAGCCTGGTTGCTATAGATAGTCCAGTCAGGAGGGGCTTCGGCCTCCATTTGTGTTACTTCAAGCTTATCATGGCGTTTGGTCTCCTACATGAACTCCTTGAGATGTTTTGAAGCGATATGCATGACCTCCAACTGACTTTGAAGACTGTGTACTTCGGTTCCTACACTTGAGGGGAAGAAAGTTGTTTTTTATCGAACTGCTCTCCTCTTGAGAGGTCGGGGCAAAGTAGAACTTTCAGCCGGACACCGATCTGAGGAGCATCCTCTATACTTATAGCAACCGAATTTTGAAAAATATTTCACGGCGGTTATCGCGCCACTTCGGCTTTAAAGAGCGTAATGGGAATAAGTATGACTTTTTGCTGGTCCAGGGTATAAGTGATCCCTGGAGCCAAGAATTCTATCCCCATGGCTTGCTTAATCTCAGGAATGACCTCTGGTTCATCTTCCGGCCAAGGTGGCTTAAAACTGAGGGCAGTGGGCAAAGGCTCCTTTTCAAGTGAAGAAGGAGTTTATCGAGGGATGATGGCTGGGATGTTAGGATGAAGGGTGGTTAAGGGTAAAATTCTACCCTGCCTTTCTTCCTCTTTGAACGTGTTCACCAATGTTCTCCTAACATCCTCAACATCTTCATGAGACAAAGATGATGTCTTGACTGTAGACTTGTGACCTCCATCATTTGGCTTCATGGGCAACGCTAGATCCGTGAAGTAATATTTAGCATCGGAATTGTGAGTTTCGACCACAGGGAATGGTCTTTTGTTAGCATAGACCGTGTGATGTCTCCCGTCTCAGCTATACTTGAAACATTGGTGTAATGTTAATGGAACCACCCCTTGGTCATGGAGCCATGCCCGACCAAGGAAGATATTGTAGGAAGTGTCAGTGTCGATTTCATGAAACTGAGCATAGTTGTTTAGCTCACCGATCTTAAAACGAAGGCGTACTGTACCAGCTGGCTTCTCTCCTAATTGGTTGAACCGTTGAACTGTGACGTGGGTCCGGGTAAGATCTTCGGACCCCAACCCTAATCGATTAATGATCCTCCTTAGAATAAGGTTGACTGCTGACCCTCCATCTAACGTAATTCAGTTGATGGGGCATGCATGTAATTCGACAGTAACAAAGAGATGGCGATTATGAAATTTTTCTCCCAGCTACAGATCATCCTCGGAAAAGGTGATTGGCATACATCCTTCTAAAATTGTCTAGTCGACCTCAATAAGTTCTACTTCAGTTTCATACACTTCTGGGTTAGAGAGTGCTTGAACCAAAGACATCTGATGATCCTTCGAGAGCATGAGGACGTCAGAGATACTAAGAAGAGCCAGAAGTTTCCGTAGATGCCCTATCACATCATATTTCACCTTTTCTTGATCAGGGCCTTGTGCTCTAGGTCTTGCCACTAATTTGGGTAGTATGTTGGGTTGAGGAGCATGTTTAGGTAGAAAAGGTTTATTTTGACCGGCTGGCTGACTTGATTGCACAGCGGGCTTAGTTCGAGTGACAGAAGTTTGAGGTTTTGAAAGAGATTGAGTGTATGGGATCAAAGGGGTCCCAATGAATTGGAGAATAGGTGGTGGATTGTTTGAAGTATTGGGATTAGGAAGGAACCCAGGGAGCTGTAAGATAAACAGACTAGTCTTTGGATTAAGGGTAGTGGCGAACTGGGGAACTTCAAGGTGCCCGACTTCTACGGTGGAGGCTGCAGCATCCTCTCTGAACTGAGATTTATGTGCCCTATCATGGGTATTACTTCTGAAATTTGCACCACGTGGCTTCTTGAGAATAGGAGCTTTTCCCATTTGATTCTCGCAGTCTCTGCTCAAAGTCAGGCTCAAGGGGCCACTGGGGTTTCTTTGGCTTCGACTTCTTGTGCTTCTTTGAAGAAGGTGGCTCTGCCTTGGCTTTAGCTATCAGGGCATCAGCAATTGTTAGGAATCTTACTGCTTGTGCCAGGGTCCTTCTCAATCATTTCTGTTTCATTCTGCTTATATTGATTCCTTCAAATTCTCTATCGAGAGCCTCAAAGTCCAGGCATATCAAGGTTGTACCTACAGAGAATGTAGAAGAGGGAGAATGAGAAGCAGGAGAAGAAGAAGGAGAAGGGTTAGAAGGTGGGGGACTTTTAAGGTCGTTCCCCTCAACAGACTGATCTGGGTAGCTTTCTATGTCATCAACAGGGTTGGACGGGTGCAGAGGATCTTTTAGGTCTTTTCCTTGCTTAAATCGTTGGGGAGTGCTTTTAACGTCGTTAACCTCATTGGACGTGTGTTGAGTGGGAGATGGCACGGGAACATCTTCTTGATAGGATGAAGAAGGAAGAAGGATCGTGTCAGGGATGAAGTCCAGTAAAGTTGGCTGTGGAGGAAGGGGCCTGAGAAATTCCTGCTCGACTATGGGTTGAGCGGTCTTGTTTCTTCTACGAGTAGCCCTTGGTGCTCGTCTCTTTCTAGTTTTTTGAGGTGATGTTTGATTCGTCTCGCTGGGCTTGTGAACAGCTCTAGCTTGGCGAACTGCTTCTTGCCTTAAGGACGTGTGTCTGCTTCGGCCATGGTAGACTATCCATGGTTGGGAAGTCAAGGATTCAGCGGAGTCCGAGTCCTTGATAGGAAGGTCCTGCTTTGTGAGTTCTTCTTGCCCGATAGAGGAATGACTTGAGGATCACTTATGGGGAGATTGTAAAACTCCTGACACTGTCAGATTTTCTTTGCAAATATATCAAGGAAATTTATGCATTCCGACAGGTAATGGCCTCTTATTTGATGGTACAAGAACCAACGATCTTCAGTCCCCTTAGCAAGGCAGGGGTTTCCTTACCTTCTTCAGTGTGATTATGCCTTTCTGAAGCATTATAATGAAGAAGGCGTAAAGGATATCAGGCATTTTGTCTTCCTCTTGGATGGTTACGGCAGGGGAGGCCTCGGCTGCCCTAAAGGCCTTCTTTAAGTCTTCAAGCTTTATATGACCCTGGAAGCTGGATCATATTTTATTCCAAAAATTCGCCTGAGTGTCCAGGCCACGTTGCTCAGGGAACTTGGCTTCTGGAAGCTGAATCATATTTTATTCCAATAATAATCGAAACAGCGCGGGGACCCATTCCTTTTGGAAGGGATAGGCCTTGTTCCTATGCTTGGTGAAATAATCACCCCGATCAAGGTTGGCTGGTGGGGGTACCCGATTGTACGACTTTTGTTGCTTACCAGCCTGGATGTTACCTTTGCCATGCTTACCCCTTTAAAGAGGTCCAAAGTTTGGGAGGGAGCCTTCTTTGAATTAGTGACCTTGACAGCTGCACTGATTACTGCTTTCTATTGGCTGCCCCGTGTGTTATTCCGAGAGCTACCATTGCCCCGGTTGTTTGCTAAGCTTGTAGATGGTTGTCGTGTCCCACCATGGTGGCGTGATAAACTTTCTATGCGAACTGATTTAGAGATCAACTCTAACATGGAGGTCGGATTAGAGGCTTCGACATGTAGAGAGATCTCGGGTCGCATGTTTCGCACGCAAGTTTGGATTGCTTCCTTCTCAGGCATAGGATTAGGATGGTGGGAAGCCAAATTTCTCCATCTTGATATGAACTGATCCACAGGCTCATCGGGGTCTTGAGTCAATGTGAGAAGTCTGATGCTTTGAACCTCTCTCTTGATCTCATAGAAGTGTTGATAAAATAGTTTCCCCATCTCCTCCCATGTATGCACTGAGTTTGGAGGAAGTCAGACATATCATTGGAATGCTGGGCCATCAAGTGTCTCACCGAACTGTCGGAGAAGAAGTCTCCTGTCAGCCACTGTTTCTCGAAATGCTACTTGAAAGTGGGCAATATGCTGGCTTGGAGACGTGGTTCCATTGAATAATCTGAGGGAAACTTCCCTTTCTTATAATCTAAGGAAAACGAGACCTGATCATTGGACAAGGGGCATGGCCTTTGATAAGGCGTCACACCTTGTATCCTCGAGATTTGTCTGTTCTTTAGGGTATGGGTGACCATAGCGTCATTGTCTGTTTGAGAGATGGGATGAGGGCAGAATTGTCCTGTGAGGTAGAAGGAGGGGGCTGCCATGGAGGTGCACCATCAAAGTGATGGGAATTGATCTCATGATTAGCCGATTGGCGTGCGGCATCAATACAATCGATCTTTTCCATCATCGCGCCCACCATATGCTCAAACTTGTTCATGCGCTCTTCCTGCGCATCACCGGGCTCACTTACAACCATTACGTTGACCGTTTCTCTATGGAGGTCAACGTTAGTGGAAACTGAGGGCTTGCGAGCTTGATGGGTGGTATGTGGTAGGTCAATCAGTAGGGGGTCAGCATGCCCTGACTGAACTCGACTCTTGTATGTTGATCGCATTAAGACCGGTTCTTGACAGTCTTAGGACTATGACTGCTGAGTCTTCTTCTACGACAGTAACCACAGCACAGGGCTCATGGAGCTCTTCTTCAAGCTTCATCGTCTGAAGGGGGTAGAAGGGATTCAGGTGAAGAGGGTCATCAGAATTGGTTGTTTTGGCTGTCTTGATCACCTCCCTAATCAAAATTTGCAAACCTTTATCGTGTTTAGCCTTGAGGTTTTGATGGACCACATGCCAAAACTGTGATCTAAGTCGCGGTTGGTCAAGTCTTCTTGCACAAGAGAGAACTGTCTCCATCAGGTGCAGCAATGGATGAGAGCTAAGAACTGGAGTCATCTTGGCCCGTGGAGGATGAAGGACTCGATCTTCCATCAGATCAATGCCTTGAGCTCTAAAGGCAAGACCAAAGTGATGGGGCTGGTTCAGAATGGTACTCTTGAGGAAAACCTTCGAGTGCCAAGGCTGAAGATGCTTGCTCGAAGAAGGAGGAGTGGGTCGGGGTAGGATTGAGTCATGAGAAGGCCCGAGTCTAAGGCGGGGGACGTCTGTGATGGCGACACGTGTGCGCCCCTTGAAGAAGGATTATGAGAGACCTGGGGGTCAGCCCGAGCTCGTGCAAGTGATATGGCCTAAAGAGACCAAGAACAGGTGTCTGTAAGAGAACAGGTGTAAGCTGACCCCTTACAGAGTGCACTTGTGTGGGCTGAATATAAAGACGAGGAGGTCGTCTCCTGTGTACTCAGGTTGGCATAATGACGGCGTTGCCCCGAGCAGTGAGATGCATGTGATCAGTGTGCACAAGACCTGACCTTAGAAGGTCTGATCTTGGATGCCGACTCTGGGTAGCATAAGGGTTGCCCCGAAATGTGGCTCGAGTGAGTGACCCACGAGCCTTGTGGTGTGTGTGAGGAGTGGAGACCGTGGGGTTTTCGCCTCGATGTGTTGAACCTCTAGGAATAGAGACCAATGATGCAGAAATGTGGGGGTAGCTTTATGGCGGCCCACCGAAGCAATGGCAACTTGTTTGCCTTTTGCAGAAAGGGACTGAGTAGCCTTCCAACGTACCTCAAAAACACAACCGGCAAGTGACTTGCCGGCGGCTAGGTGCATGCTGTGTGGGGCAACAGAAGTGTTGTCGATGCAGGGCGCCTTGATGGAGTTTCCACCTGAGCGAGGAGATGGGGAGTGAGGGACCTTTAAGTCCTACCTCACACCGGTCTAGGTTAAGACCTGAGAGCTAGACAATGGGTCTTTGCTCTAGAGGATGGTTGGGAACCAAGTCGAAGGAACTTGTTCCCTAGGGACACTCTCGAATGTGGGGATAAAAAAATCCCCAATCCAGATAAATGGGTTACAAAACCCGCAAGCCATAAATAAAATGTGAAAAGATAATGAAAGCAAATATTAAAAGAAGAAACTAGCCAACCAAGAACGATCCGACTAAGCTGTAGTAAGTCCCCAGTGGAGTCGTCAAGCTAGTTAGGTGCCTCGATCTCGCCCTCCGGATCCTTTGAGGATCGGGCGGCATGCTTCTCGAGCTTCGAGAGACGACCCGAGACGTTTTTGAGATCTCTCTCTTGGGAACCTCGTTTGAGAACGGGGGTAGGTTTTATCAACCGGTGAGGGAGAAATTTAAAGTGGGTTCAGGACTTACTCAAGCTGGCTCGCGTGGGCACCCTCTTATGAAGAAAGCCCCCCGGTAATAAAACAGGTTCGGAATCGCCTCCATTGACTTGTATTCTTCTGTTTTATCTAATAACACACATATGGCAAAGGTTATAAGATAGGTGGGTCAAACCTCACCCTTTTCCTCTTTGACGAACGTACACAAGCATGCGCATTCAAAAAGAATGAGAGAAAGATAAGAGAAGAAAAATGGGGGAGAGAAGAATTCAACTAAGTGGGAGTATCAGAGCGGTGACTAAGCTGGTGAATAATTGGCCTGACATGGTAGCAAAACGGGCTCAATAACTAAGAACGGCTCAATGAATTACTATTAGACATCATTACTAGTACCGACTAGCTAGGCACAATGGTTAATCTGTCGTGGCAATAAAGAGGGCCAAGTAATCTTAGCACAACAACATTACGGCTAGACGACAGGACTACCATGGGTGGCTAACCTCAATCCCTCTTAGTCAAATGAAAGAATAACAGAATGATGGTTATAAGGAAAGAATAAGAAATGAAATAAGAGAAGAAGGGAACAGAAAGAAGGAGGGAGAAGAAAGGAAGAGAAGAGTATGAAAGGGGAGAGAATAAAAGAGAGAAAGGGAAGGAAGACACAGTCGGCGCTAGGCATTGCCGACTGTGTTAGAAGGAAGGGAGAAAAAATGCAACCGACGTTAGGCTTCACCGACTGTGTTATATATAGGAGAAGAGAGAGAAGACACAGTTGGTGCTAGGCTTTGCCGACTGTGCTAGAAGAACATACAGAAAACACAGTCGGTGCTAGGCTTCGTCAACTATGTCAGAAGAAAAGAGAGAAGATGCAGTCGGCGCTAGCTTCACTGATTGTGACAGAAGAGAAGAAAGAGAGCAACTCAACCAGTGCTAAGTTTGCGCCGGTTGTGATGGAAGAAAAGCAAGAGAGAGAGAGAGATTGAGTCGGTGTTAGGCTTCGCAACTGTGACAGAAGAGAGGAGAGAGAGAGAGAGATTGAGTCGATGCTAGGCTTCGTAACTTTGACAGAAGAGAGGAGAGAGAGAGAGAGCATCCCAGCCTGCACTACGCTTGCACCGATTGTGACAGAAGAAAAGGAAGAGAGGAAAATTGAACTGACACTAAACTTTGTAGACTGTGACAGAAATGGAGAGAGGGAAATCCAGTCGACGTTAGGCTTCACCGACTGCAATAGAAGAGAAGGAAAGAGAAAAATTCAGCCGGCACTAGGATTCACTGACAGCCACAAAAGAGAAGGAGAGAGAGAAATCCAGCCGCGCTAGGCTTCACCGATTGCAACAGACAAAGGAAAGAGAGAAATCCAACCGACACTAAGCTTCGCCGACTGCAATAGAAGACAGGAGAGAGAGAAATCCAGTCAGCATAGGCTTCACCGACTGCAACAGAAGAGAAGGATAGAGAGAAAGATAGAGATGAGAAGAAGAGTGAGAAAGAGGGGAGGAGAGAGAAAGAGATAGAGACGAGAAGATGAGAGAGAAAGAGAGAGATGAGAAAGAGAGGAGAGAAAGAGATAGAGACGAGAAGAAAAGAGAGAAAAGATATATAGATGAGAAGAAGAGAGAGAAAGAGATAGAGAAAAAGAGGGGAAGAGAGCAAAAGATGGGAGGAGAGAGAAAGAGGGGAGGAGAGAGAAAGTTACCTGCTTAAAGGGTATCAACCCCTTTCTTCTCTCTCTCTCCAAGACGTACGCACAACCTTAAGCAAAATTCAGAATTTTATTGATTGTACAGTGAGGCATTGCCTGTTTATATAGAATTGGGCTAAAACGTGTGTACGCCCAAAAACTACCTAGAATTGAAGATAAATACAATTTAATTGAATTTAAAAAAAATTCTAAATATGGGTGAAAAAGGATTATTTTGTCCTTGCCTAACAATGTCTGGAATTTCATAACAGTCCCTGTTGCTACCTAAGTACTTACGTGATCTTCCGTGGCTAACTCGAGGTCGTTCTGATACCTGTTTGATCAAAAGATTATTGTTTTCTTATAAGGCTCGGCATGGCGATCATTTTGATACCAACTTCGAGCCATGAATCACATTTTTGAGCCAAGATTATGATACTTGAATTTTGGATGAATCTTGAAAACTTCGAATCAATTGTGTGCTCGTTCCTTGATGTTTTTTCGCGAATTCTTCATTGAGTCGCATTGAGCATGTCATCATGATCATGTTGCAACATACGTAGCTAGATTTCGTGTCCGGATGAAGATTTTGTCGTATTGAGTTTTTGACCGGAATCTTAAAATTCGACGCCCGAAATTTACAGTAGCTTTGACGCTGTTGTGTGAAAAATCCAATCGTTCATTGTATGTGAGGTTCAGACCAGAGATAGCCTAGGACCTCACACACATAATGCAATGGGTTTCGTGCCGATCGAGTATGCGAGAGTCATGATCTGGCTGCTAGAACGAGGCGTGCTGCTACTGTATTTTCTACAACTTCCTTTACGCATCAACGACTTGCATTTAATTTTTCTCTCTAATCGGGCGTCGTCACTGGGTGTACCACATATCCAATTACTCATCTTGATGAGACGAACACGCTCACTACACTTGGGATCGATTCGACTTGGAACGAGTGAGATATAAGCCACGAAAGTGACTACCCGTGATTGTAAAAACAACCACCTTTAATGGTGTTTTGATATTGTGAGGCCACAGCAATAGTGTGTAGCCTACCCTTTTTCGGTATTTCACCCATAACTTTGTCTTGGAGTACCTGATTAAGCCGAAACTTGATCCAAAAGGGTTTTAGACCATGTCGGATCTAATGGCGATGGTCCCACAACTGTTTGACGCACCAAAAGTATAACTCTAGTTACAGGGTCCATTTCAGGGTGTTAGAGACTGATTTTGCTGAAATTGTTTCTTTGTGTCTACCTTAGACATGTCTGATCATGATGAAACTTGGTAGGTGGTCTTTTGAATTGCTGATGAAGATCTTGACCAATTCTGGGGCCATTTTGAGACTGTCGGGAATTTCCACTGTTTTGTAGGCTTTATTGACCTGCTTCCTATCGGGGACCAAGGTGCTGAAAAATACCTTCAAACAACATTCTCTTCTTTCATCTGCAAAAAAAAAAAAGACTTAGAGCATCACAAGTTGAATAAAATTGATGACCAAAGTTAATGAATCAGGTCAGACCTTCACCCCATAGGAAAATGTTGCCTCAGCACGATTAAAGGGCATCAAAATGCTCAGAATCGAACAAGCATTGAAGATATAATGGCAAATCATCTGAACCATCGCTGCAAGTTTCGGAAAGGCTTCCAAGATCTGACAATGGTGGAAGGCCCCTCAGAGAGGGATGGTTTCATCATTATCATAAAAGGTTTTAGAGGCATTTTGGTCATTGTACCTAATTTCAAGATTTTATCTAATCTCTTAATTGTAATTAAGCTTAGTTTTCTAGCATTCACCCGGGTTTGGTGAGTTCTCTATATAAACAATCTTAGGTCAATTGTAAAAGGGTGGATTATTCATTACTAAAACAGAGGCAAGACGCTTGTTTTCACTAGCCTTTTGCTTCTAAACCCTTAATCCCGTCGAGAGGAGAGAAAACTTTCATAGAGAGAAGATACCCTTGAGGAACTGCATGATCCTAGTCTCTTTCTTTACTAAGCTAGGCCACACCCCAGGCACTCTCTCTCTTCTTCTCTACCTGTTATCTGCTCCACATAGTAACCCGCGTTCGTGGCGAACGTGCAGCCACGAGCAAACCCAAGAGTTCCAGCCCTCGGGTTCTTTCACACTAGCCAGTCAACCTCTTTGAGGGAATCACCACAAACAGCTTGAGGGCTTCGATTTATTGAAGGCCTAAAGAGAGTCCATGCTCAAACTGCGCTGGTAGACAGCCAAAGGGCTTTGATGTTTCCCCCGAACCCCAAACGGTGAGGTAAGCATCCAAACGTATCCCCGTTGTCAAAATCTCTCTTGTTGTGGGTTCCTATCTGCGCCCAAGGGAGCTCGCGTTTCTCACACCCATGAACATGTGATACACGCAGTCCCTCCGCGGTTATTTGAGAGATGATTTTCTCCCCCCGCAAGAACCTCCCATCCACGCGAAGACCACCAGAGGGAAAATCAGGCCCTGACCACCCAAAAGTTCATGAAAATTCCCATTACAAGAAGCCTTATTCACCCTTCAGTGATCAAGTCCCTTTTCCCTCCGATTACTAAAAGGGATGGTTGCCTATCTTTGACAGCAGCAACTCACTGTAACAGCATATCGCACACTTTGTGTTGGCATGCCAAGAGTCAACTTCCGACCCCAGACTGATTCTTCAACAATTTGTGGAAACACTAGTTGAACCTGCCTTTAAATGGTATGTGTGTCTGCCCCCGAATTCTGTCCACTCCTGGTAAGAGGTGGAACAATTGTTCTACAAATGCTTTTATGAAATTGAGCGAGAAGTTCAGGCCATAAAACTTCTCACTATGACTCAAGGAGTGAACGAACCCATGAACGAATACATCCAGAGGTGGAGGGACCTAGCGGTATACTAGAGATCAATGTTATGCAAACATGTATCAGAAACATGAAGAAGGAAATCTCCCTTCATTTCAAAACTTCTAATCCTACCACTTTCTTAGACCTGATCTCAAAGGTCGTGAAAATTGAAAGCATACTTAACCATCATGGTGGGACTCAGGCTAAAACCTCAGGGGGAGGCCAAGGTCGGACCTTCACTAATAACCGGTCTAACCCTCGCACTGGCCAACAAAGAGATACAGTCAATGCAGCGGTTATCGCTACACCCATTCTTTCAAAACCTCCTAATGTCAATGCACCTCTTAAGACATTGGATACTTCACAGGGGGATAGCACAATTCAGGGGTCAAGGGGAACCCCAACAATGGCAACAACAACCTCAGGCATATAACTGGGTGCCTCCACTACCAAATCTTTACCAACCCAATTACTTTGAGTAGAGGGTGAACAAACAGTACAGCTTTAACGAAGCTTGGGTACCAGTCCTTTTGAAAATGCTGTTGGAACAAGGCATGATAATTCTTCCCTGGCCTAAGAGACTAGATCAGGTGGGACTCACTAAAAACAAGAATTATTGTGCTTATCATCAGATGTTGAGTCATCCTATTTTGGATTGCTTCCATCTCAAGAACCATATTGAAGCCCTAATTCAGAAAGAGCAGATTCACTTGGACAATCTTAGAAAAGCACTCGAAACAGTTGAAGCTTCACATGTGGTCACAGTAAGAGAAGAACGAGTGAAGACTTTACATCCAGAATAAGTACATCTGATCGTCTTCCAAACCTCTTCGAAATGATGGTGCTGCAAGGGTTGATTACCTCTTCGAAATGATGGTCGGCCAGAGGATCAGCAGGCTTGCTTGCTCCGAGTGCCTTAGGCTCTTGTTTCCACAAAATTCGCAAGCCTTAGTCATGTTTAGTTCTCAGGCTCTAGTATACCTCCTTCCAAAACTGGACTGGGACCGTGATTGTGAATGGTCTGCTTTCCTCAAACATGACTAGGCCACCTCCATGAGGTGAGGCAAGGGATGTGGGCCAGAAACAGGAGTCAACTTCGGCTTCTGTTTAAGCTTGGGGAGACACGAGGGATGGAAGACTTCATCACTCAAGGGTGCCTTGCCTCGAGCTCTTTTGTGAGCACCGAAGATAGGGCCAGTTTGAAGAGGGTACTTCAAGATGGCACTCTTGGGGAAGGCCTTTGAGTACCAGGCCTTGAGCGATTCGTCGGGAGGAGAAGGGACAAACGGGAGAGGAGACATCCACCAGTGACCATTCAGCCAGCGGTTAAGAGTCGTCCGTGGGGGTAGCACTTGTGTGCCACTTGCAAAAGGGCTCCGAGTGACCAGAGGGTCAACCTGGGCTCGAGCAATAGGTCGGACCTTAGGATGCCACGGATTGCGAGCACGTGTTTGTGAGGGAATGGCCTTGTGACCATCCCTCACATAGTGAGAAGACATGTGTTGGGAGGGACGACAAGGGGCTCGTCTCTCATGTACTCAGCTAAGCACAACAAGAGGGCTGCCCCAAGTAGTGTAATATGTATGCAACAAGTATGCAAGGCTGGGTCTAAGAAGACCTGAGCCTAGACAGTGGTTCGAAGCAGTCTGAGAGTTGCCCGAGGTGTGGCTCGAGTGGATGGACCACGAGCATTAATTTGTGTGTGAGAGGTGTCGGCCTTAGGGCCTCCTTCTCAACATGTCAATCATCCTGTAATTGGGGCAGAAGATGGGGGGTAGCCTTACGGCGACCCATAGGAGCATTGGCAGGTGGACTTCCATGCATAAGAAGGGGAGGGACGGCCTTTTGGCTGCCCTGAGCAGAGGGACCGGTCGGTGAATTGCCGGTAGCAGGGTGCATGGGGTGTGCGGTGGCTAGTGTGCCACCCATGCAACGTGCATTGGCGGAGGGTCCACCAAGACTAGGAGATTTGGGTCCCTCCTCGCACTAATACAGGTCAAGACCTAGGAATCAATACTCTGAAGAAAGGTCGGAAACGAGGTCCTGGGAACCTATTCCCAAAGCAAACTCACAAGTGCAGGGATCAGAAAATCCCTGACTCAGGTGAAGAAGTTGACCAACCCGAAGACATGTATGTGTTAGTGAACAGGAAATAAAAGAAAGGCAAGCCAAACAAGGACGATCCGACAATGGGGTTGTGTGTCCCTAGTGGAGTCGCCAAGTTGTTTAGATGCCTTAATCTCACCTCCGGGTCGGGATGATCTGATAGTGTGGTTACGGGTTTTAGATGAACCTAGGACCTGAAACCGCTCTCTCATGAACCGCGTAAAGAAGACGTAGGCAGGAATACCAACCGATGAGAGAGGAATTGAGTCGTGAGGTGGGACTTGCCTCACCTGGGTCTGTGATGCACTCGGGCTAACTTGGTGGAATACCTCACTGGCCTGTGGCTGGTTCAGAATCATCTCTCTTGGCTTATTTCTTCTTCCTTATAAACATACACACACATTAGGATACATACAAGTGGGTCAGAAAACTCCACCTTGTCTTTGGGTGAATTCACATGAGCATGTACATTCGAAAGGAAAAATGGAGAAATGATGTTATCGAGTCCATGTCGATTGGACAGCCTTCCAGCGTCGTCATAACAAAAGTTTCATGACATCTTTTCCGAATGAAAATTGAAAGCAAAAGGGGGTGAGATAAAGAAAATGAGGACAGGCAAAGAAAGACAGCAAAAGAAAAGAGTAGAAAATAGGAACGAATATCAGTTTGTCTTTCACTGATTCTTCAGAAAGACAGAGGAGAAAGTAGAGATAGAAAAGAGAGATGAAGGGCCAGTGTGTCTTTCAACTAATCCTTTAGAAAGAGAGTAGAGAGAAGATTTTTAAAAAGAAATGAAAGGCTAGTGTGCTTTTCAATTAGTTTTCCAAATAGAGTGAAGAGAAGCGAAACGAAGATTTAGTATGTCTTTCATACTATCTCTTCAGAAAGAAAGTAAGAGAAATTTTTTTAAGAAAAAGAGAAACGAAGGGCTAGTATGTCTTTCAACTAGCTCTTCAGAAAGAAAGTAAAGAAAAATGCTTTTAAGAAAAAAGAAACGAAAGGCTAGTATGTATTTCAACTAGCACTTCAGAGAGAAAGATTTTTAAGAAATGAGAATCTGATGAGCTCCTAGATGAAGAAGTCTTTCGCACATAAGCTTCGTGTGATTGGAAGATGATTTTTTATGGGGCCTTTCAGTCTGAAAGAGGTGGTGCCGAATGTTGTTCTCTCCAAGAGATAGAGTATCATATCGAAGTAGAATATCATGCGCTTATTACAGGCTAAAGAGAGAAGGAACACAGCGGCAATAAACTTACGCCGGTTGTGTCAGAAGAAAGAGGAGAGGGTAAGAACACAAGCAGCGATAGGTTTTCATCGCCTGTGATAGAAGACCAATGATGGAAAACACAGGCGGCGCTAGGCTTGTGCCGGTTGTGGCAGAAGAGAAGAAAGAGAGAGAAAACACAGGCAACGATAAGCTTGCGTCATCTGTGACAGAGGAGAAGAAAGAGAGAAAGCACAGGCAGTGATAGGCTTGCACCGTCTGTGACATAAGAGAAGAAAAAGAGAGAAAGCACAGGCGGCGATAGGCTTGCGCCGTCTATGACGGAAGAGATAAGGGAGAGAATATTTATAGAGGCCGGGCCCGCCATCCAGGTTGAGGCCCGACTCACTGTTTATGTCTCAGAAATAGGAAGACTTCACACCCGACAAGAGGTCCGCCATGGGAGAATAGAGAAAAAAACAAGAGCAGGGAAAGAGAGACATGATAGACCAAAGGAGGAAGAGAGACAAAGAGAAAAAGATGAAAGCAAGAAAGAGAAAGGAAGAGATGAGAGAGAAAAGAAGAGAGAAAAAGAGAGCTAAATATGAGAGAGAAAAGAGGAGGAACAAAGAGATGAGAGAGAGAAGAGGAGAGAGACAGAGAGAGAGATGAAAAAAGAGGAGGAGAGAGAAAATTACCTTATTAAAGGGTACCGACCCTTTTCTTCTCTCTCCTCTCTCTCTCTCTCTCTCCAAGATGCACCCACAAACTCAAGCAAGAAGCAAAATTTTTATTGAATGGATGAAGGTTTGAACCGAAGGTCCTTTACAATTAGGTTTTGCATGTTTATATAGTATTGGGCCCAAACATGGGTGGATACCCAAAAATTAGACTAATTGATGATAATTACAATTATTTTGATTTAAAGAAAATTAAGAAAATATGGTGCAAAAGGACTATTTTACCCTGCCTAACAATAGATGGAATTTCAAAACAGTCCCTGCTGCTGCCCTAGAACTTGCGTGATCTTTTGTGACTAATCCGGGGGTTGCTTTGATGATCGTTTAACCAAAGAATTATTGTTTTCTTGTAAGGCTCGACGTGGCAATCAATTTGATACTAACCTTGACCATGAATCATGTTTTTAGGCCACGATCATGAGACTTGAAATTTGCATGAATCTTGAAAACTTCATATGGATAGTATGCTCGTTCCTTAATGTTTTTCTGTGATTTCTTCACTGTGGTGCACTGAACATACCATCATGATCACATGACAACAAACGGGACTCGATTTGGAGCTTGAATGAAGATTTCGCAACTTTTGGTTTTTTGTCGAAATCAAGAATCCAACGATCGGAATTTACAGTCACTTTGTCGCCTTCATGTACACAATCCAACCGTTCATCATATATGTTTAATGGCAGCCCAGAACCTTACGCACACAATGGAATTAGTTTCGTGTCGATCCGATGCGCGAGCGTCGGGATTTGGCGCTGGAGCGATGCGTGTCTACAACTTCTTCACGAATCGACAACTTCTTTCTAGTTTTTATCCCTGCTCGGGTGTCGTCACGGGGCATACCGCATATCAAATAGCTCGTCTTGACGAGACGAATACGCTCAAAAAATTTTAGCGCGATCCGACTCAGGACAAGTGAGATATGGGCCCCAAAAATCACTACCTGTGACTGTGAAAATAGTCACATTTAATGGTGTTTTGGTGCAAGGTGGCCACATGGAAATAGTGTGAGGCTCCACCTGTTTCAATGTGTTACCCATAACTTTGTCCTGGAGTGTCTGATTAAGCCGAAACTTGACCCATAAGGGTCTTTAACCGTATCGAATCCAATGGTGGTAGTTCAACAGCTGTTTGATGCACAAAAAATATAGGTTTAGTTGTAAGGTCTCATTTTAGGGTGCTAGAGGCCATTTTTTTTAAATTGTTTTTTTTTGTTCACTGCCTTAGACATGTTGGATTGCGACGAAACTTGGCAGATCACCTTTTAGAGTACTTATGAAGATCTTGACCAGTTTTGGGGCCATTCTGAGACTGTCAAAATTTCCACTATTTTGTCACGCTTTATTGACTTGCTTCCTCTTTATTCCACATCAAGGACCAAGGTGTTGAAAAATGTGTTCAAACAGCTTGCCCCACATAATGTTGTGCTTCGAGGGAAGCAAAAAGGACAACATTTGAAAAATTTCCTTCGGCTTTATTACTTTTTTTCTTCCTATCCACAGGACCACTTGAACGTCGAGGAAATTCACGCAATGCTGCAACTAGGATGCTCAGATGTTGGGATACATTGTTCATAGGTCCGTCCATGGAGACTTTAGGAGAGAGAAGAGACTTTTTTGAGGGATCATGTCGAAGACCTCACCCTCAAGGGACTAGTTGTGATTATGATAACTGAGGATTTTGTACGGGCCTCATGCATCATAATCAAGCCCATCTGGCAATTGAGTGTCATGTCAAAGGGCATTGTTCCCATTTGATCTGGGTTTGTTTGTATCGTCTGGTGTTGAGCCATGTTTCGAGGATTTTGGGAATGGTGTGCTGAAGGGCCTTTTGTAGGCGCTGTTTGCTTGGGAGGTACATCTTTCGAATGATGGGAATTGACCTCATGGTTAGCCGAGTGTCGGATGACCTTCATACAGTCGATCTTGTCCATCATAGCATGGACCATATGTTCAAACCTTTCCATACGGGCCTTCTGAGAGTCGTCGTGTTCATATATAACCATGACGCTGACCATTTCTCCAGGGAGGTCAGGCTTAGATGCAATCAAAGATTTTCGTGCTTGATGGGTCACACGTGGCAAGTCAGACAGTAGTGGATCAGCATGCCCTGACTGGACCCGACTCTTGTATGCTTAGCGGGTAAGGACTGGTTCTCGATGGTCTTGGAACCGTGACTGCTGGGTGGCTGAGTCATCTTCAACGACATTAACCACGGCGCAAGATTTTCGTTCCTCTTCTTTAAGGTTTATCTTCCGAAGAGGGTAGAAGGGATTCTGGTGAAGAAGGTTGTCAGGTATCCCTTCTTCACAAGAATCCCTTCGTAATTCGCAAACCCCTGTCGCGCTTAGCTTTGAGACTTTGAGGGATCTCATGCTAGAATTACAAACAGGACTACGACCGGTCAACTGGTCTCGTGCAAGAGAGAGCTATTTCCATCAGGTGCGGCAAAGGATGAGGGTCAGGGACTAAAGTCAGTCTAGTTCGAGGGAGAAGAAGGAAGGGGTCTCTCATGAGGTCTTTGTCCCGAGCTCTCTTATAGACCCCAGGGGCATGATCGAGATAATACGGTTGGTCTAAGATGGTACTCTTGGGGAAGGGCTTCGAGGACCAAGGTTTGAGGTGCTTACTCGAAAGAGACGGGGCAGGCGGTAGAATGATCAACTCACGATGAAGCCCGAGTAGAGAGCGGGGAACAACAGTTTAGGGAGGCGACACATGTGCACCCCTTGAAGAAGGATCACATGCAACTTTGGGGTCAGCCCGAGCTCGAGCAAATTGACTGGCCTTAGGAGGCCGAGAATTGCGAGCAGGTGTCTATAAGGAAACATGTGGAAGCCTGCCCCTTATACGGTGCACTAGTGTGTGATGAGTAGGAGGCCAAGGAAGCCGCCCTCTGTGTACTCGGGTTGGCGCAGCGACAGCTTTGCCCCAAGAGGTGGGGTCTGCATGCATAGCGTGTAGAGGACCTAGCCCAAGGAGGCCGGGTTCTAGACACTGGCTTGAGGCAATACAAGAGTTTGCCCTGAGCTGTGGCTTGAGTGGGAGCCCATGAGACTTAGGGTGTGTGCGAGAGGTGGAGGCCCCAGGGTCTTCGCCTCGATGTGTCGAGCCTCTAAGGATAGAAACTTGTGGTGGTGCAGAAGTGTGGGGGGTAACCTTACGACGACCCACAGAAGCAACGGCAACTTGCTTGCCTTTTGCAAAGAGGGACTGGGCAGCCTTCTGGCGTACCTCGACAATATGACCGACAAGTGACTTGCTGGTAACAGGGTGCATGTTGTTAATGGTGGCGTGTGTGTCGCTTATGCAGGGTGCCTTGGTCGAGGTTCGACCAGAGCGAGGAGATGGGGAGTGAGGGACCTTTAAGTCCCACCTCACACCCATCCAGGTTAGGACCTGGGAGCTAGACAGGGGGTTTTTGCTCAAAAGGAAGGTTGGGAATGAAGTTGGAGGAACTTGTTCCCTGGGGACACTCACGAATGCAAAGATAAGGAAGTCCTCGATCCGGATAAACGGCTTACATAACCCAGAAGACATAAGTGCGAAAAACAGAAAATAAAAGGAGAAACTAGCCAAACAAGTACAATCCGACTAAGGTGTAGTAAGTCCCTAGTGGAGTCGCCAAGCTGGTTAGGTGCCTCGATCTCGCCCTCCGGATCTAGACGATCTAGCAGCATGTGTCACGGGTCTCAAGGGAACTCGAGACTTTGCTCAAAAACAAGGGCAGGTACACCAACCAATGAGAGAGGAATTTAAGGTTGGTTCGGGACTTACTCGGGCTGGTTCACATGGGTGCCCTCTTAAATCACAAAGAAACCCCCCAGTCGTAAAACTGGTTCGGAATCGCCTCCCTTGGCTTGTAGTCTCCTATTTTTGCAATTGCACACATATGGCAAATGTTACACGACAAGTGGGTCAAGGGACCCCAGCTTGCCTTTGGGTGAACGTACACAGGCGTGCACATTCAAAAAAAAAAAGAAGAGAAGAGTGAGATAAGAAATATTAGGATTAGAAGAATTTGACCAGACGGTGAGACCGACACAGTGACTAAACTAGTAAGTAATTGATCTAGCGTGGCAGTAAAATGGGCTCGGTGACTCAGACTGGCTCAACAAAATTACTACTAAACGATAGAACCAACATCGACTAGCTTGACACGATGGTTAGTGTGTAGTGGCAGTAAAGCGGGCATAGTAAATCTGACCGGCATTACTGCTAGACAGCTGGACTACCATGGAATACTAGTCTCCACCTCTCTTGGTCAAACGAAAAGGTAAGAGAAAGAAAGAAGAAGAACAGAAAGAGAGAGAGAAGAGAAGAAGAATAAGAAAAGAAGAGAAAAGAGAAGAAGAAGCAAAGTAAGAGAGAAAACAACGAGAGAAGAAGAAGAAAGAGAAAGGAAGGAAAGGAGAAGGAGGACACAGATGGCAATGAGATGGGGAGAGAGAAGACTCAAATGGCGATGGCTTCCGCTAGTTATGACGTGAGGAAGAAAAGTGAGGAAACATGTCGACCGTGACATGAGAAAGAGGTGAATGAGACTCAGGTAGCGATGGTCCTCTGCCGGCTATGACATAAAGAGAGAAGATAGAAAAAGAGCACAGGCGGTGATATGCTTCCACCGTCTGTGACAGAAGAGAGAGAGAAGGAACACAGGCAGCAATAGGCTTGCACCGGCTATGTCAGAAGAAAGAGGAGAGGGAAAGAACACAGGTGGCAAAAGGTTTCCTCCGTCTGTGATAGAAGAACAAGGATGAAAAACACAGGCGATACTAGGCTTGCACCGGCTGTGACATAAGAGAAGAAAGAGAAAAAACACAGGCGGCGATAGGCTTGCGCCATTTGTGACAAAAGAGAAGAAAGAGAGAGAAAGCACAGGTGATGATAGGCTTGCACCATCTATGAAATAAGAGAAGAAAGAGAGAGAAAGCATAGGAGGCGATAGGCTTGCACCGTATGTGACAGAAAAGAGAAGGGACAGAATTTTGACAGAGGCCCGGCCCGGGTCACTGTTTATGTCCCAAAAACAAGAAGACATCACACCCGACAAGAGGTCCACCATGGGTGAATAGAGAAAAGAAACAAGAGTAGGGAAAGAGAGACATGATAGACCAGAGGAGGAAGAGAGAGGAAGAGATAAAGATAAAAGTAAGAAAGAGGAAGGAGGAGACGACAGAAAAGAAGAGAGAGAAAGTAAGAGATAGAGATGAGAGAGAAAAGAGGAGGAAGAAAGAGATGAGAGAGAAAGAGAGAGAAAAGAGGAGAGAGAAAGAGAGAGAGAGAGAGAGAGATAAGAGAAAAAAGAGGAGAGAGAAAATTATGTTATCGAAGAGTACCGGCCCTTTTCTTCTCTCTCTTCTCTCTCTCTCCAAGATACTCCCACGAACTCAAGCAAGAAGTGAAATTTTTATTGAATGAATGAAGGTTTGAATCGAAGGTCCTTTATAATTAGGTTTTGCATGCTTATATAGAATTGGGTCCAAACATGGGTGGATGCCCAAAAACTAGCCTAATTCATGATAATTACAATTATTTTGAACTAAAACAAATTAAGAAAATAGGGTGCAAAAGGATTGTTTTGCTCCTGCCTAACAATAGATAGAATTTCAAAACAGTCCATGCTGCTGCCCTAAAACTTACGCGATCTTTCACGACTAATCCGGAGTTACTTTATTGCCCATTTGATTGAAAGATGATTGTTTTCTTGTAGGGCTCGGCATGGTGATCACTTTGATACCAACTTCGAGCCATGAATCGTATTTTTAGGCCACGATCATGAGACTTGAAATTTACCAGAATATTGAAAACTTCGGATCGATAGTGTGCTCGTTCCTTGATTTTTTTTTCATGATTTCTTCACTGTAGTGCACTAAGCATGCCGTCACGCTCATGTGGCAACAAACGGGACATGATTTAATGCCCGAACAAAGATTTTGTAACTTTTGGGTTTTGGCCAGAATCTAGAATCCGACAGCCGAAATTTAAAGTCACTTTGTCACTTTCGTGTGCCAAATCCAACAGTTCATCATGTACAGGGTTTGGACTAGTGGTAGCCCTGGACCTTACGCACACGATGGAATTGGTTTCACGTCGATCCAATCCGCGAGCGCCGTGATTTGGTTGCGAGGCGTGTCGCTGCTGAATTTTCTACAACTTCTTCATGAATCGGCAACTTCTTTCTAGCTTTTCTCCCTGCTCTGCTGTCGTCACCACATATTGAAAAGCTTGTCTTGATGAGACGAACACGCTCACAAAATTTGAGTGCGATCCGACTCAGGATGGATGAGATATGGGCCTCGAAAGTCACTACCTGTAACTATGAAAACAGTCATCTTTAATGATGTTTTAGTGCAGGGTGGCCACACAGGAATAGTGTGTAGCTCCTCTTGTTTCAATGTTTTGTTCATAACTTTGTCTTGGAGGGTCTGATTAAGCCAAAACTTGACCCGTAGGGGTTTTAATTGTGCTGAATCCAATGGCAGTAGTCCAAGGGCTTGTTTCAAGGTGCTCAAGGTCATTTTTATGCAATTATTTCTTTGTGTTCACTACCTTAGACATGTCGAATTGCAACGAAAGTTGGTAGTTGACCTTTTGGAGTACTTATGAAGATCTTGACCAGTTTTGGAGCCATTCTGAGGCTGTCAAAATTTCTACTATTTTGTCAGGCTTTATCGACCGGCTTCCTCTTAATTCTGCATCATGGACCAAGGTGTTGAAAAATATGTTCAAACACAGTGTCCACCTTATTCATTCGGGGCACTAATTACAGCTAAGAAGGCCCTGCAAGCTTTGAGTATCTTGCAAAAACCTCTTAGAACTGAAGACAAAGAAGAAGAAGAAGAGTCAGAAAGTCAGGTCCCTTTATGTGCGGAAGTGGAGCAAGTGACAAACTAACAAACCCCTATAAAGGAATATTTGTAGGACAATCGGCTTCTTAACAATCCCATTGAGCGTAATAAGATCTGGAGGTCCGCCACACGATATGTGTGTTCCGACTCTCTTTCAAGGACATGCTGCTCAGGTTCATTGATAAAAAAGAAGTAAATCATGCACTCAACTAAGTCCATGAGGGAGTTTGTGGGATGCACCAGTCTGGCCTCAAGCTATACAATAGAATCACCAGGATAAGCTATTACTAGTCTAGTATGATTACTGATTCACTCATATTGCAAGAAATTGTCCGGTTTGCTAGATTCATTCGAGCTTTATTCATCAAGCTTATGAGCCTCTTCACCCAACAGTGGGGTATGGATATCATGGGTCTTATCGATCCACCATCTTCTTTGGGGCATGTTTTTATTCTACCTGCCATCAATTACTTCTCAAAATGGACTAAGCCATCTCACTTAAGAAAGTAAGGGCTTACAATGGCTAATTTTGTGCGACACAATATCATTTATAGATTCGGAATGCCTGACCGGATCACCTCAGATAGTGGTCCTCAGTTTTGAAGCCATCAAATAGAACGTTTGATCAATCAATTTGGGTTTAAATGGAAATATTCGACCATGTACTATCCTAGAGCTAACGGTCTGGCTGAAGCTTTTAATAAAAACCCTTTGTAATGCCTCACGAAAGTCCATTTCTGAAATAAAGAGGGATTGACATTGAAGACTTCTTGAAATCTTATGAGCTTATCGTATTACAACACGAGGTTCAACTTAGTTAACACCTTATTCTTTGGTAGGGGTGAGGTTGTTTTTCCCTTGAAAATTCAATTACCATCACTCAGGATAACCCTTCATCATGGGATGACGGATAAGGAACGAGCTATTATCCGTGATCAAGAGCTTGATGCACTGGATGAAAAGAGATTACAAGCACAACAAAGTCTTGAGATTTACAAAAACCGTATGCAGCTGGCTTTTGATAAATCCATACAAGTGAGATCATTCATTAAGGGAGAATTAGTCTTGGCAGTAAGAAGATCAATTATTACCCATGGCCATACAAAGGGGAGGTTTGAGCCAAAATGGGAAAGGCCATTTGTGGTAAAGAAAGCTTTTACAAATGGATCTTATGTACTAGTCAATGCTGAAGGAGAGGAAGCTATGCCCCCAATTAATGGGAGATACTTGAAAAAGTATCTCATAGACTACAGTCCAGGCCTCACGACCCTAAACTGTGTGGCACCAATCCAAGCTATTTGACCATATACTATAGCACACGTCCGGATGGCACGACGTTATATTGCATCACATATGGTCTCGAAGGCACGACCTTAAAATTGGCTCCATTGGGCCTTGGTGAATGACCTTAAAATACACCAACTTTACGATCTCGAAGGCATGACCCTAAAGTTGCCTCCATTAGGTCTCGATGGATGACCTTAAAATACGCTAACTCGACAGTCACTGCGGCATGACCTTAAACACACCTCCCCATGGTCACGGTGACATGACCTTAAAATTGCCTCCTCAAAAAGACAGACATGACGAAAACCCGCAAGGGCATCATGGGTAAAAGAGTCAAAAGAAAAGAAAATAAAAGAAAAAGAAAAAAATGACGAGCATAATAGCATCATCAACTATTACGAGCAAAATATGTCAAAAATAAAAATAAAAAAGGGCAAATTGAAAACCCGTAAGGGCATTGTGAGTAAAAATGTAAAATAGAAGACATGGTGTATAAACTATGGGAAAAAGAGCCACAAAAAAAGTGCCGACGGGATTTTTGTGAAAACCATAAATGATACATAACCTAAGGACTTGAATGAAAACCCAAAAAGGCGTTCAAGTCACACATAATGGAGACCAAATATGCTTCCATATGAAGCAGCCTCCAATATCGTCTTTTACCCCCTTTTGAAGGAGACAAGGATCGATCACAAGAGATAAGAGAAAGTGCAAGCTATAAAGCAAAAGAAGCAAACAAGTCAAATATGAAAGAAAAGAGCATTCATTCCCAGTATAAGAAAGTTACAAAAATTTGTGGTCACAATCATCAAAATCCACAGAAGGAATGAGGAGAAGAGTAAGGAGTTCATGAGCCCCCAGAAATTGTCAAGGGCTTCTTGAATCCTTATCTTCAATGCTTCTGAATGCTCTACAGTACTCTTCATATATTCCTTGAGGGTGGATATTGCTTTACTGATTTGATTTGACCATAAGTTGGTTGATGCTATCTTAGAAACCCTTGGGACTTGCTATGGGCCTCTACTCACCTCTGATCCAGCTGGGTCTTCAATTTGTTGTGATAAGCATGCAGCCTGTTTATTTCTTTTTCTATAGCCTTCATCTTTGCAAGACATCGTGTGTCTTCACCTTTGAAGGAATCCTTATAAGCAAGGAGAGAGGCCTTCTTCTCATTATTGTCCGCCATCAGGTCCTAATGTTGAACCAGGGAATCTTCCAAGGAAGTTAACTAGGTTCCACATAGTTCCTAAACATTGGATTCACTTTGCAAGGCCTAGACTCTCCACCACTCAAGGTCATTCAAAAGACCTTCGAATCAGTCAAAGGCCTCCTTCTTAAAGCTCATACCTCTCAGGGCAGTCGCACAGTCTCTAACAGTAATGATCTCAAGCTCGAGATAAAAAAGAGAGCACCCCTTCAAGGCTCGTTCGCAATAAGGTTGTTGTCAAAGAAGCCTTATTATTTGATAGAGTGCTTGATACAGAAGAAGGTAAAGATGAAGAGTTAACCACAATAAGGAGTGGAACTTCAGCGACGATAGATGGTTCATGAGGGACAAGAGCTAAGGTCTCACTAGAAGGAGTATCTGGCTAGAATTGGGGTTGTACCTCTGAAATCGCTGAAGTGGGCACCTCTGGAGTTGTAACCACCATAGGTTCCAAATTCTTACTCAAAGGGATATCTAGCTCAAGTCTAGGCTCAGCCTCTGAGATAGCTGAAGTTGGTATTCCTGGAGCTATTATCTCTGTATATAGGGCCACACTGATTGCTCCAGTATCATCATCAAGATTACTTTCTTCTTCAGTAATAGTGCAAGGAAAGTCTCCTTGACTTGATGGGGAGAGAGTTAGAGACTGTACTATCTCATATTACACTATTTCAGGCACAATCGGGTCACCATCAATAGGTGTCTCTATCTCTACCACAGGGGAAGGAACACTCTCTAAGCGATAGCTCAAACCGAAAGAAGTTTGACCAGATGAAGTCGGTCGAGCTATAATGCCTTCAGGTGCTACAATAACTGGCTCTTGAATGGGAGGCACCACTTTCAATGGCAGAGTTGGGCTAGAAGAAGCCTTTTTCTTTGCACGTTTCTTTGGCCTGGGAGATAAACCAGTTGCTTCACTAGCGACAGTTTACACGAAAGGAGATGCATTTGGACTTGATAAAGCCCTCTTACTCAGTCGAGTGCTCTTTCAACAAACTTCAGGTTCTGCAGTGGTACTGGGTTCAAAGCTCTCTGATGCCTTCGTCTTTTTCTTTGTCCCTTTCTTTGGAGTTGCCTTAGCCCCTGACTTTGAAGAAGAACCCTTGGCCTGTTGTCCATAACGAGATTTGGTACCTAGAGCTGAGTGTGACCCACTCCTTATCAAAGCATTGAGATCTTGCATGGGCGACCCTCATGACCAGAGATAGCATGACCCTTGGTCCATTTGAAGATAGAGAAAAGATGATCAAAAAGAGACCTGGTTTCACCCTCAAGAGAAAGATACCGAATGTCAGTATGATCTACCATCAATGATTGAGGCATACCAAGATCTTTCCAGTTTAGTGGGTAATCAAGCTCACAAACTTTGAAAAAGATGGGAGGCGTGAAACGTTTCCCATGCCTTGTATCATTTTTTGTACAGTTGATGACCTTTCACTCATGTGTCATCTTCCAATAAGAACGGTTAGTGGTGTTCAACCACCGCCAATAGCCTTCAGTAGCATGGCCGACACAACCATAGTGAGAGATGACGAACTTGCTCAAACTAGTAAGAGCAAGACAAGTTTCCCATGCCATTCGCAGATTACTATCTGTCCACGATTCGTGCTTTGCACCTGGAGCATGAGGATCTTGCAAATACCCTTTCTTCCCATATCTCTTCTCAAAGAGCATTGAGAAAGTGCATCCTTGATCCAAGTCGTGTGGGCATGCAAATCTATGCGAAAATTAACCCTCAAACTTCTTGTCCCCAACACCCCTATAAAGTAGAATGCATCCCCTAATACTTAGAAGATACATGGCATCCCGGGTCTTAGTGTGTGTCCGTCAAAGACTTCACCAAAGGCATCGGTATAAACATGGTCAGTGCGGCCCCCTATAGGGAAAGGGCTCCCACGAGAGAAGAAAGAACTATCAGCAAGGAATTGACATGCCTCACCTGGTCCTCTGAATATGGCCTTCATTCCAGTGATTCTCATCATCTGAGGGCAAGCATACCTTGACAGATCTTCCTTGATCTCGTATACTCTAGGTGCATAAGGGGAATCTTTCTTTAGAAAGTATGCTGAGAGCCAGCCAAAAATATAGTGAACGAGGAAGTTTGTTGTAAAGCGACCAGGAAGAACCTACCTACCAAAAGATTCACTTTTGATATCACTAGACATTGCCTTACCATGGGCAATTACCCCGAGATCGTGGTATAAGTTGCAAAGGACTGGCTGAACCAAGGCATACTGACATCCTTGGGCGATCTTGCAAGCTACAAAGAAACATTCGGGACGGATGGCATTGCTCCTTGGCCCTGGGAGTGCAATTTTGCACAAGAAGAGAGTGAGATAAGATGTTAGGTACATGATCCACTTCAAGTCTTCTAAGAGGAATCACGATCTTTGGTCTCTGTCACCACCTCTTGAATAACGTCATCCCATACGGCACTAGAATTGGGTTCCTCCTTGTCTTGATGATTCCCATGAAAGAAATCTCGTCATGCATTGAAATGTACCATATTGTTATTGTTCTCTAAAAGCAAGGGTTGGTAGATTTCAAACAGCTCGGGAAGAGGTGCTTCGCCATTGATGAGTTGGGTTCCAAAAATCACCCCATTACTAGGGATGAACTCCTCATATATGGATCCTAATAAAAGCAACCACCATTAAAATACATGTCAAGGAGAGTGATTCCCCTTCGCTACGATCAAGGAATCAGGTATTGGTATTGAAACACTAGGTTTGCAATAGGGCTCTTATTGTGTTGGAACACCTGTCATAATACCCGGCCGAACATTGACAAGCTACAGCTAGGGCACATGAATCCAAATCCTTAGCATGTGATTTACGGACATCAAAGGTCCATGTGTTGTACCCCTTCATATATTAGTGCTCTCCCTCGAATCGAAGCCCACAAGATGACCAATGAAGACGCTTCTTTGCCATCATTCTTTTCCCAAAGGTGGGAAGGTCTACACTTGAGTCATAGTTCATATGAAGAGAATGATATATAGGTATACCATCACCTTGTATCACGGGTTCACCATCCACATTCTCATAAAGATATAATCAAGTGTCTTCACCTACATAGGTGACGTTCAAAGACCATTCTAATTTTTTGGTAATGTTGACACTATTGAGAGATGAAGCCCTCGTGAAGGCAGCACACGTGTAGGAGTCAGTGCCCAACTCCCTCAAGCGTGGTAAATGATTCACATCAACAATTTTTACTGCATAAGAAGCACAGAAGAAGAATAAGAGATGAGCAAAATGACAGTTCAATATGTTATGGTGTTCAAGTTGAAGAAGGAAATAAGGCATCAAGAATTTTGTAAAATTTTGACAGCATCTCCTCTATATGCAGGAAGTCGATAAAAAAGGTTTTTGGCTAATCCAAAACACTCAAGAGATCCTAAGAGATCACAAGTCCATGGCTCAAAGAACATCACGAAAAGTGACCTTGAAGAGCTCCCTTTTCTAGCATAAAAGTGCTCAAGATTGCACAAAAATGCATGACTATGCATGAAAATGAGCTACGCTAAAAAATGCCTGATTATGCATAGAAGTGCTCAAAAGATTCATAATGGTACATAACTATGCCTAACCATGCTCAACCACATTAAAAAGTGCATAACAATGCACGACAATGTTTAGAAGTGCTTAATGGAGCTTAAAGATACATAATTATGCCATTGATATGCTGAAAATGTCAAGACATGATGCAAAAATGCATTATTATGCAAGGGGTACACGAAAATGCCAAACGGATGCTTTGAATGGTAAGGAATACATGAAGGAACATGGGAATATGAAGGGGTGTACAAAGATGCCCTAAAAATACAAGAAGATATGGTAGTGCAAATGGGTATAGGAGTACACTATAGAAAGCGTGAAAGTATACGGGAAAATGAAGGGTCACATAAAAAGTGCTTCAAAAGTGTTCAGAAAAATGTTCGTGATGTTCATAAAAATGTTCATGATGTTCAGAGAAATACTCCGGATGCTCAAACATGTTCGTGACGCTAAAAAATTATTCGTGAGGCTCAAAGTATGCACAAGATGCTAAATGAAGGTGCAAGATATGGTCGAGCATGCTGAAGAAATGATTAAAGAGGATCAAGGATGCTCAGTTATTAAGGCTATGCTCAGTGATCAAGCTTATGCTAAAAAAGAAACATTTATGCACAAGTTTTAGACATGGAGCATGTAAAAGATGGAAATGAGAAGCAAAAGGAGATAAAGAGCATAAAAAACATGGAAGGAAAAGAAGAAGGCAAGAAATAGTTACCTTGAGGGTTAGAAGAGCTAGCCATGGCCTCAAAAATCCCCTTTAAAAAAGTCAATTTCTTACTTTAAGAGGGGTCTCTCTCACTTTCTCTCTATGGAGGCAAAAAATGAATGAGGAATGAGTGAAAATGAAGCCCTCCTCATCCTTATATAGCTCTAGCAAAAGCTATTTCCCCATGTGCCCTCACAAATGTTCATTCCCATCAAAGTCCATAAGGAAAGAGGATGGAATTTACAAAAAGAATGAGGCCTTTAAGTCAAAGAATTGGGAACAAAGACACCCACTACCCTTGCACAACCCTTGGTCAAAAATTGTCACCAGGGTTATAAAGCTTCAAGAGGACATTTGAAACACCAAATGGCATCAGAAAAGGATGAGACCGGGCTCGTTGTGAAGCTCGGGCTCGGTACTATTAAGGTATGCCTACTACAAGCTAAAATTGGGCCCCTGGCCTGAGCTGTAGGCCCATAAAGGCCTGGATAGACCATCCAGGGTCTCTCTCTCTCTCTCTCTCTCTCTCTCTCTCTCCTACCTACCGTACCGTACGTACGTACGTACCGGTCGTCCGGTCGTCCGTCCGTCCTTCCTTCCTTCCTTCCTTCCTTCCTTCCTCCTTCCT
>NW_006497091.1:2003007-2090051 GCF_000471905.2 Amborella trichopoda
AGAGAGAGAGAGAGGCATGTAGACTAATTGCACAGCCCACATGCACCTCTTATACTTTATTTATAATAACTGGATAAGTACTTTAGTAAAACCTAATGTCCTAAAGATCATAAAAAGGACAAAGATACCCCATACTACATTCAACACTCAAACCGCATAATGGTTTAATGTTTAACACTCAATTCAATTTGCAGATATGGGTGATGTTTATTCTGAAGAAGTTGAAGTCGGCTCCCGTTTAATAACCTTTGAAACTGGAAAGCTTGCGAGATTTGCTGCAGGTGCTGTTGTCTTGGGAATTAAAGACACTAAAGTGCTTTCCACTGTCGTCTCAGCTGAGGGAGATGGTGCTCGGGACTTTTTGCCACTGACTGTAAGTTTCCATTATGCCCTGGATGTGCATTTGGATGTGATTGCCGTTTTCAACTTTCATATTGCCAATATCATTTATATTTTTCACATTTACATATTATCAATTGAGAGGAGAATCATGGTATTTCTTTAATGTGGCTCTTTGTGTTCATCTCCTTCCTTGGTTCCTAAGGCTGTTCATTTTGCTTTATAATAGTTTTTGTAGACATGGGAGTTTTTGTTGAACTCGGGCATCTGTCTTGTGGGTGTCCTGATTTTCTGCTTCCTTTAATGTTTTCTTGCATGTTGTTTACCTATCCTTTTCAAGGTTTGAACTGATATTCTTGTAGTTGGGGAAATCCATGAGCTTGCTTTGTCATGAATCTCGAAATCACATTTGTGCTTAGGTTTTTCTTTTCTATTTAGAACACTTTTAGCAATGTGATGATTTGGCACACTGTAAGAAGTGTGGCAGTCTCCTCAGATTGAGAGGATGTTATAGAATTTTTCAAGTAATAAATCGAGAGAATGATAATGGAAAGGGTGCTATGAGAGTAGATTTATAATGGAAAGGGTGCTATGAGAGTAGATTTATAATGGAAAGGGTGCTATGAGAGTTGCAGAGCCATGTATTTAAAGGCTTCAAAGAAAAATATTTTTGAGGCCTTCAGATGGGGAGCATTGACAAATGAACAGTCTGCAAATTGAGTGGATTTTAGCTTTTCTTGGCCTGCTCATGCTAAGTTAGATAAATATGTTAAAGGTAATTTTACTTTGGATGGATTTGAGGGATGATTATGGAAATTGATAGGACCATTTGAGATGATATGCAGGTTCTTTATTCAAGATGAATTCGACTTAGACTGCAGCATATGCAGCCTATATGGATTTGTATTTCAATAATGGAACTTTTTTGACCATTATTCACATGAGGATTCCCTTTGAGTTTCATTAGATGGGTTAGAGGGCCCATCCTAGCCGTAAAAGATACGGAGTGCCCTTTTATGCACTTTAGGAAGAATCTTCAGGTTTTTAATTGCCGTGGCAAAGTTGGATTCTGCTTTTTTATTTTAAATTCAATGCAAGATGATGACAAATAATAAGGGATTTTTCTGTAACTGATCAGCCCGTTATGGAATCACAGAATGCCTACAAAGTGTATTGTAGTGTTTGTTGAAGTTTCCTGATCACATTCATGAGAAATTGGCACTGTGTGTTATTTCTTGCTTCATATTTGGAAGCTATAATCAAGCAAGAATCCGGTGGTCTGCGCTGCCATTTCATTTAACCTAGGTAAGTTTGTGATTTAGGGATTGTTCGGTGGCCTCCCTTGGCCTTTCACTTGCTACCTTGATTAACAGTAATTGCATTCTGTTTGAATAACCGATCTCTCTAGTTTATAGTCAAGAAATGATAACCATTGATGATTCGCTTCTAATTTGCTGCTGGCCAGCAATGATTCCATGAATGAGTGCATGTAAGTGGCATCAAATAGCATGCATTTTATGAACTGGCAATCGCTTTAGTCGAGTATAATGTTATCAGTTAATGAGTTGTCATAGTACTACCCTTACCTAGTTGGGGGAGTTCGTTTTTGTTTGCAGTTTGCCTTTCTCCCTCTTTTCCCAATTCAAAGTTGAGCAAGGTGTATTTTCATAATTTATTTCGGAAAGTCTATATTGACTGAATTGTATATCCTGAGTCCTGTCAGTCTCTTAATAATGTCATGCGCGTCTGCTTCTTTGTCACCATCCAAAGCTAGTTATTTCTTGGTGTGTGGAATTTTTGAGAAAATTTAATGTTGCTCAGTTTATTTAATTTGGGTTTCTCCACTTATCCCACATTATAGTATTGCTAATTTTTTATTGATGTTATTTTATTGCTAATTAGTCTTTTGTTATCGGCCATCCTCTACCCTTGGTGTAACATCTAAATGATCCTGAATGGGCATGTGCTTTGATTGCCATAAGGTTGATTATCGGGAAAAGCAATATGCCCAAGGAAAAATTCCTAACACATTTATGCGAAGGGAAGGTGCTCCAAAGGAACGTGAGCTCTTATGTGGTCGTGTCATTGATCGGTCCATCCGGCCACTATTTCCCAAGGGTTTTGTTCATGACGTCCAGGTTCGTGTATGCCTTACATCACTTGTAGCATTCTTGTGCCCAAGTCGATATCTCCTTTGATCTTAACTATAACATATCTTATGCTTATATCATGCCTTTCTTCCTTTTACAGGTGATGGCAAATGTTCTTTCTTCCGATGGTGAGCAAGATCCTGATGTGATGGCTGCAAATGCCTCATCTGCTGCCTTGATGATATCAGATATCCCATGGAATGGTCCCATTGGTGTTGTGCGTATTGGAAGGATAGATGGAAAATTTGTTGTTAATCCTGACATGGATGAGGTAGGTGTTATGATTTTTATATAGGGATTGTTATTCCTCTAAGCTAACTCTAGTTGCTCAGTAAGGATTTTTTCCTCATCTATCATTACATACAATTGCACATTTTCATTTTGTTCAATTCAGTAAATTAGTATGTCTTGTAAACTTTAGGGAATATTTGTGCTCCCTCTAGTTTCCATATGGGGCTAAGAGGATGATCAATCTTTCTGTTGGCTTGGATGATGTTAATGTGATTTTAGGAGGTATGGCACATATCATGGTTCCTTAAGGCTGGTTGAAGAATCTGATGGTATAGAAGAATACCCAACAAGAAGATACTGGGGTTTGCTCCAGTACTAATGCTATAGAGAACTATTTTTGGCAATTGAGTTCCTTATTTCTTTTTTTCTTTTTTTTGAGAAAGGAGTTCCTTATTTCTTTTGCTATTGATAAAGGAAAGTTTGTACACAGTTTATTCCCTGAAACCCTTTCTGTTTCTTTTGTGTTCTTGTGTAAATTCTCGTGGTTAATCTTATCTAATTGCCATTAGTTAAGAAAATCAGGACTAATCCAAATATCCTCAATGTGAATCTTCATAACCTTTTGTCAATTGTATGCAAAATAATTTCAGGGTAGGAGGCATTTAAGACAGTCTGATGGACAGAAAAATACCATTTTGACACTCTTCCTAGGTCATTTGGAATTGTGCCAGGAAATTTTATCTGAAATATTTGCAAATATCAGTGTTAAACCTGGATTATTTGATTTGGTGGATGCAACCAAATCTGACTAACATTTCTCGGTGCAAAGAAGTACTGGGTGTTCCTCAAATGAAAATCCATGAATTGCCTCAAGTTAGAATAGGAAAGGTATTCGGGCGGAATCTATAAGCCCTGTACTCGGGCGGAATCTATAAGCCCCTTTTGTATATGATATGCTGACGATATAAATTGGCAAGATCAGCCCCTTTTGTATATGATACGCTGACGCTTTTTTTTTTACCGAGCCAACCCTAGCGGGTGAACAAACTCGGACTTACCAATACTTGTACTCATCTCTTTCAGTAGTACAATGTTAACTCTCTCAAAAAAAAAAAGAATCGGAAAAGCAATTATTGACTCAAGGTGTACAATCTAAGAATATGATGGTGCTTCTCAAGTGAACAGGCTTAGATGGACCCTGCCTCTGCCGATTTATGCCCTGTGAATCCCCAGGAGCATAATACATTTACATGCGTTTTGTTATGTGTTCAAAGTAATTAAGAATTCAGCTTAATTACATTTTGGGCTGTTTCCATATATGGTATTTATAGACTTTTTGCCTCTGGAGCTTGTGGTTGAGAATACCTAGTTGAGTGCCAAAGGATCACTTATATGTCCTTCATAGGCGATTCAGTTGTCGGCATGGTCCTTGGCTATCCAAGTACTAGGATATGAGTGTTATAACATTGTGTTACTATCTTGCAATGTGAGCTCAAACTGCTGTTTGTGGCCCAGAACTTCGAAGGCTGAAGGCTCTGGTATTGGTCTTTGTGCTGCACCATCAAAAATTTTGTCTAGTTATGCGCCTCTTACCTACCAAGTGAATCTGTGTCAGTTGAAGAATCTGAAGAAGTCCTATTCAGCTGGAGCAGACTGTGTTGCTAAGTTTTTTTTCTTTTTCCTCCTTGTTCCGGCTTTTCCGGCTTGGATATTAGGGTTGGGCTTTAGCTTGCATGTGAGAATGTATGTGAATGTATTCATTAAGGAGAAAAGAAAAAGAAAAAGGAAGAATATGCATGATGGTATGTAGTGCATATATGTGCACTTCAATTGCGAATAACTCTTGTTATTTCACTGCAGCTGAGTGAAAGCAATGTCAAGTTTACCCTTAGTTCTTTTTTACTTTCGCAGCTTAGCTTCGATGACCTAATCTTTTGTACTGCATTCATGGTAAGTACTGTAATTATTGAGATACAGGAAACTAGTGTGCATTCATGTCTATGCATGTGTCCTGGTATGCATTCTTTATATATTGCTGGTATTTTTCAATGATAAGCTTTATTTGATGCAGCTTAGCTTAAGTGACCTGAACTTAGTCTACTCCAGCGCACTAGATAAGACTTTAATGATAGAGATGCAAGCACGTGAGATATCAAATGCAGATTTGATTGACGCTCTTCATTTAGCACATGCTGAGGTGAGGCATATGGACTGTGCTCTAGGCTTCCTTTTGTTATGATGACATATATTAACATGATTGATGTGTTGATTGCCCAGGCCATCAAACTGATTAAACCTCAGAGACAGCTTGCTGCAAAAGTCAAGAATCAAAAAAAGAGTTTTAAATTGTTCACTATAATGGATAGGACACTCGAGAAAATTAAGAAGTTGTCTGAAACTTCGATTGAGACTGTCTTCTCAGATCCATCATATGGCAAGGTACTTTATTTTTGATTTGCAAGTGGCTTTTTGAATTCACAGTATTTTCTCTGCCAGCTGTATGAAAATAAGAACTGCTGTAAGGTGTTGCTGCTTGCATGCCTCCCTAGGTAACCTGTTTTAAATTCTTGGGCGAGTAACATATTAATATTTTCAGGCAAATAAGGTCATTCCTCTTGATCGTTCAAACTTCAAACTTCTTTTGTTGCTCCCATCACATTGTAACTGTGTGTGTGTGTGTTATTTTATTTTTGATTTGCAAGTGGCTTTTTGAGTTCACAGTATTTTCTCTGCCAGCTGTATGAAAATAAGACCTGCTGTAAGGTATTGCTGCTTGCATGTCTCCCTAGATAACCTGTTTTAAAATTCTTGGGCAAATAAGGCATTGATATTTTCAGGCAAATAAGGTCATTCCCCTTGACCGTTCAAACTTCAAACTTCTTATGTTTATCCTGTCACCTTATGACTGTGTGTGTGTGCGCATTGCGGTGGGTGCATGCGGGCGGGCGGGCAGGCAGGCGTGTGTGTATGTGCTTATCATATAGCATGTGCCTCATTCTATGTGATGTCAAGATTTTCCTCTGCCTCGCTTTTTTTCTTGTCTTTTATCAAGATAGCGTGGATAAGCCATAAACACTCAGAGTCTCAACATTCTGTAGTAGCTGTCAGACTGTCTGCCACTTCTTTTTAAATTTATTGTTAATAGTTGTCATTTTCATATTTTCTTTAACTGTCCCTCTAATATGCACATTTTATGAAATTTGTTATATCATACTGAAAAAAATGTATTTTCTTTGGATTCAAAGCAGCCCAAGATGTTGTAATTTTTACTTTGCTTAAGAGTTCTTTGGGTTCTGTTCTGCCTCTTGGGGAGCTTTGTACATTTTTCATACATTGCCAAATTTTGCTCAGCAAAAACAAGAGCACATACTGTATGCAACTAGGATGGGCGTTCCACAGTTAAGAAGAGGGAACGTGTTCGTAAAAACCATGTATGCCCTTCCCCAACCTCTCCCCCTCTACCCCTTCTACCGCCAATTCGTCAATCCTGCATGCTCCCTCCCCTCTTCTATTTTCCCCCAACCCGTCCTTGAAATTTCTACTCTGAAGAATTTTTTAATCTTACGCGGAAATTGTGAATCTGAATTCTGGTCTTTCCTCAGCCCCCTTACCAGTTGCTTCTGCCCATCCTATACCCCCTCCACCCCTGCCCACCCCTGCCCCCCATATAAGGTCCTAGCTTCCCCCCCTTTGCCTCATTTTTCCCTCTCCAATGGTGTCCCTCAAATTTGGATCCCTAAAACCCTGAGATTCTTGATCGAATCTTGTCCTTAAAAATTCATTCACAGCCTCTTTGTCACCGTAGAGAAATCGCTTCAAAGGAATCTATAGATGGTTTCAACACGTTTTCAAGAACAACCACATCTTCTGTAGGCCATTGCACAACGGTAATTATCTCATCTCTTGGCCGGACGGTGCCACCCACCCTTCCCTCTGAAGCTCGACCCAATAGCCTTCTTTTTAGAGGTCGCCTTGCTCTGAGGAAATGGTCCGAGTCTATTGACGCTGAGCGAAAATTGAAAGTATGGCTTCTTGTCCATGGTATCCTGGTCTATCTTTGGTCCCATTTTGTTTTCAGAGCAATCTGAAACTCCTGTGGTAGCTTCATATCTATCCATTGGAAATCCCTAGGCTCCCACCCCTTTGGTTGCATCATCAACCTTGTTGAATCTACTGCATAGGCTTCATCCCCTCTATTCTCTTAAATTTTAATGGCTTTGTTTTCCCTCTCAAAATCTTTGTTCAGGGGTCTACTACCCCAGGTTGCCATGGTAGGCATCATACAAACCACGAAGGCTGGACTATTGTGCCTTCTAAGAATCTTGCTCCCCGGTGTATGGTCTTGCCTAGGAACCATCGTAATCTTGTCCATCCCCAGCCCCAGCAGATGCATGTTCCAATCGGTAATGTCATCATACCTCGGGATGCTCCTGAATCTTTCCATCAACGAACCCCATTAAATCCCCTAATCCTAGCCTTCCCCTTACCCCACCACCTCCCTGATCTTCTGGTCTCGTCCATGACAATGCAATTATTGCAGTCCACCTGACACCGCTTTCGCATACCACTTTCGAGAGTGTATTAATTTCGCCCTCCTCTCTCTCTCGTTCTTCCCCAGGCCCCGGGATCTATTCCCATTCCCTAGCGCTTGACACCGCCCCTTTGATCTTGCAGCCTCTGTCCTTCGTGTCCCCTACCCCTGCAGCCCCTTCATCCTCCGGCCGTCTTCCTTTCGTCTTGTCTTCCTTTGGCTCATCTTCCTACTCTGTGTATGTTCCGCCATGTGTCCTTGAGAAAGCTTCTGCTTTCAATGTGTCTCGTCTCCCCGTACATGCGGTCAATCAATCCTAGCCAAAGTGTTCAGTCACCTTCATCTCTTTACCTTCTCTCGAGGTCTTCCTCATTAATGACCTCTCTGTCCCCTCCCCCTCCCCCTCCCCATCATCTTCCTTTATTCCTCATTTCTCGTCATCAGTATCCCTTGCTACCTTGTCACCTCTACTCCCGCTCCACCCTTGCCACCTAGCCTCCCGCCCTTCCTCTTCCTATCCCTCTCTCTCTTCCCCCTGGTTTTCCTCAATCCCAGGCCTCGTTATCCTCCCTTGGCATCATTACCTCATTCCATCACGCCACCCCCTTTCTATCTGGTTTAGCTACCCCCTATTTTCCTTCAGTTTCTCTTTCTTCTCCTTTCCTTGATGTCTTTCCCCAATCTTCATCCCATTCCTCCTACCCTTTCTCCTCATCCTATTGCAACTCCTTTTCTCACCCTCTATTCTATCTCTACCGCATCTGCTCTCTTCCTCTTCTCCTCCCACTCTCATGCCGAGAAGGCAAAAACATCGCCCGATCCTTCTCGGGAGATGGTGGAAACCCAAGACTTTGTTGGCCCCTATTCATACCTACCCCTCTGGTCCTCGCATCCCCTTCTCCCTCTTATTTTCACTGCTTTGGGTTCCCCTCCCTTTCTTACTCTCTCAGACTTCATTTCTCCCCACTTTATTTTTTCTCAGAAACTTCCCCTTCCACCTCCATTTGCTCTAACTCTCTTGCTATTCCTATCAAAAACCCTGCTCGTTCCCCTCCCACCCCCTCCCCCTCTAACCCTTTTTCTATCCCTATCCCTAGACCTGTTGGTTTAGGCCTGCCTCAATCTGACCTGATTCCCTAGTCCCTCTCCTGTTGGAAATGAGGCTAGCCCTCAATGCTTACCAGTCCTCTCAAGGTAGGATCCCCCCTTTTATCTTACCCCTGAACTACTTCTTTCACCCTTCCATCCCCCATCCCCCATCCCCAACTGCAAGCTTACCCCTCCTCCCTGATCCCTTTACAAGTAATTCCCTCTGATCCCTCTTTTGGTGCTAACATCATGGCGTTTGCCTCATCCCCGGTTTCCGTGGACCTTATCTTCCACTCCCCCCCTTCCTCTCCCATGGCCCATTTGAGTCGGCACTCCTCCTTGGAAGGATTTGATTCAGACATCCAATTTCCTATTGAGGTGGACAATTTAGAAACTCCAAAGAATCAACAGAGGAGAGCCTAATGTGCGTGATATGATTCAAGCCATGGGCTTGGTTTTTGATGGTAGCATAGCTGATATCATGGTTCATGGACTCCCTCAGATAGGACATAGGAGCTGCCCAGGTAACTATCTCTCGCAAAAGTTTTAAAGGTATTAGAGAATTAGTTGATCTCCAGTCTTCAGTTAATTATGATTCTCATTCTTATTCCCCTATCCAAGTTTCGCTTTTAGAATCTTTAATCCTTAGCCCCAAGAATTGTAGAACTAGAAGAAGCTTTCCTTCCACCCAAATTCCCCCTCATGAAGATTCTATGTTCCTTCCACCCAAATCCCCCCTTCGGTTTGCCTCGCTGCCAGCTGGCGTCTTTTTTCTTGTGCCGCCTGCCACCCCCCCCCCTCCCCATCCCCTCTGAATTTTGTTCCCCTGGTCCCTCCTCTTCTCTGTCAGTCTCGGCTTCCTCACCCTCTCCACTCGCTTGCCCTGCTCCTGGCCTTGAGCCTCCCCCTGCCCCCGTGCCTTCCCCCTAGTTTGACGCGTGGACTTCTCCTGATGGCGGCCTGCAACCGGCATTTACCTCTTCGCATCCTCCTCTTTTTTCTTCCCCTTCCTCTGTCCCTTCTTCTCTCGCCTCCCCTTTTTCCCTGCCCCTGCTTTGCACTTCCCCTGGGTCTCTCCCCACCTGGTCTGCCCATCCCTCTCTCTTCTCTTCGGTTCGTCCTTCCTACCCTTCTTCCCTCATGAACTCTTCCCCCTACCTTTGGGACCAAGTGTCTCCCTCCTTTGCTCATTTCTCCACTTCCACTGACTTTTTCCCTCGCGTTGTTAGGGTTCATAGGGTCCACTAGTGAAGAGAGCTGCTTAGAGCCTCTCAGTCTAGATTTACTACTTTGGTGTGCTTTAGTTCTTCTTTCCAGTTTGCTTGTGTTTATGCTCATTTTCTGGTATGTTTCTTTCAGGCTGTTTATGATGTTTTGATCTTCCGCCTCTCTTACTCTGTTCATCTCCGTAGACACTTTATTTTGATTGTAATCTTCTACATTTATATGCACTCTGTCTGTTTCTTATTGGCCTCATCTAATATTATTTACCTTCTCTGAATATCTCGGCATCCAAGATTCAGAGTACACTGAATCAATGGCTCTCCTCAGAGGCATACAAAGTTTTGACTGATCTTGGGTACAGTTACTATTAGTGGAGGGAGACGCTAGAAACATTATCTCTTGGGTTTCTAGGACAGCTACTCCCCCCTAGTAACATGGGTCCATTTATGATGAGATTAGCATCTTTGCAGGTATACGCCCATCTTATGGACGCATATCTCGCGGACGTCGAACGGGTTCACGGACCCGCTGGCCAAGGACGGAACCAAAGCCCATGTTGAACAATAGGCCATACCACAGTTGGATTCGGGTCGGCTGCAGAACATACTCCTCTTTCTTGGCTTGGGATTTTTTGTGATCTACTCTTCCTATTGTCTTTGTACATTTCTCGAATTCTATGTAAGGGGATAATTTTATAACCCCATTTTTCTCTCTACTTTCTTTTTACATTGCCTGAATATTGTGTAAGGGATTATTTTATAACCCTATTTTGTATAGGGTCGGATGACCTAATTTTTTTTTACTAGGAGTTCTGCGTTCTTAAGGTACTCTGGGATTTACTTTTACCATTTTGTATCTATCTCGTCTATCAATACAAAAGTTAATAGTTATAAAAAAAAAAAAACATTAGGGGACTTGGGTCTCACTCTAAGCGTAGAGCCGTTCGTTCTCTTGTATCCCTACACTACCCTGATATCACTGCCCTTTCTGACCTTAACCCTGTTAGGGATACTAGGGGTAGGAGACCTTGTAATTGGATCGCCAAATATTCTATCGGGGCTTTGGAGGCATCTAGGTTCTATGGAATCCTACTGCTTGTCAAGTTATTTCCTCTTTGGTTAGAGACTTGTCAATTAATATTCTCTTCCAAAGATTTTCGGACAACTTCTCTTTCCAAGTGACCCTAATCTATGGTCCTAAACGCGCCAACTGCTTTGGCCTGAGCTCCTTTCCGAAAAACCTTCCCATGATATCCCTTGGTTCCTAGGGGAGATTTTAATGTTTTTAGATGGGCTTACGAGAAAAGCTTAGACGGTCGTATCAACGCCTCAATGAGAGCTTTCTCGGACTTTATGGACTCCATTCCTCTTTTGGAGATTCCCCTATTAGGAGCCTCTTTCAACTGGTCGAATCATGCTGTCATGCCAGTCATGACCAAGATAGAAATGTTTCTGGTCTCTAATTCCTGGGAATCCGTTTCCCCCGGTTCTTGCTCAAATGCTCTGCCCGAAACTACCTCGGATCATAAACCAATCCTTCTTGACACCAGCCCCACTCCCCAGGCTAATAAACCTTTTAGATTTGAATTATTCTGGTTTGATGAACCTTCCTTCCCTTCTTTCTTTATATCTTGCTAGAAATCCTAGTCGGTGCATGGTTGGGTTGGGTTTTGTCTTTCCAAAAAACTTCAGCCTTGAAGGGGTCTTTAAAGCTTTGGAGTCGAAACTTTCCTGGAAATTTTAGGGATCAAATCTGTGCATGTAGTAGCTCAATCCTCTCTTTTGACTCCCTGGAGGATTCCAGGTCACTTTCAAACCATGAATTAGCTGCCAGATCTGAGGCAAAAACCTCTCTCCTCCTCCTCAAAAGGGAGGAGACTTAATGGTACCAAAGGTTCAGATTCAAATGGTTGAAGGTAGGGGACAGAAACACTGCCTTCTTCCATAAAACTACCAGTGCCAGAAGAAGAAATAATGCGTTAACCCAGATTTCCGTAGGTCATTCCACCTTCTCCCTCCCTGAGCAAGTCAACAAACTTGTTATCTGATACTTCAAAAATCTGTTCTCTGCTTAGATCTAAGCCCTCCCTAGGAGATCTCTCCTTTTCCTCACTCTTCCCTTCAGATGTCCTTTGGTTGGAAAGACCTTTCTCGGAGGAAGAAATTCACAAGGCAGTCCTAGACCTAGGCAGAGACAAAGCCCCTGGCCTCGACGGCGCACCAAACTCCATTTTTCAGGATTTCGGGGACACTTTGGCACCTGATATTATGGCTTTCTTTAATGATTTTTCTTGAGAAGCCGGCTCAACTCTGCCATCAATTACACATTCATCACCTTAATTCCTAAGAAAGAAGGGGCGCAAAAAATGTGGGATTTTCTCCCTATCAGCCTCCTCAATTCCTCCTACAAGTGTCTTCAATCTGTCCTCGATTCCATCATCTCCCGTTCTCAGTCAGCTTTGTTGCTAATAGACAAAGTTTAGGTCCATGAAGCTATGCACTCTAGGTATTCCTCTGGGACCCAAGATTGAGTCATCAAATTAGACCGGGAAAAGGCTGATGATAGAGTAGATTGGGGTTTGTTAGTTGAGCTTAAGTCTCGCATGGGTTTTGGTGCAAGATGGAGATCTTGGATCAAAGTGTGCACTTCTAATCCTTATATCTTTATCCTCATCAACGGTTCCCCTGTAGATCTTTTCCCTGCTTCCAGAGGTCTCAGATAGGGTGACCCTCATTCCACTTTCCTTTTCACTATTTATGGTAAGTTCTTCTCTAAATCTCTCACTAGACTTTTCGATAGGGGTTTGTTGAGAGGTTTTGAAGCATCTTTTTTGGCCCGACAGTGTCTCATATTCTTTACGCAGGCGACACATTGATTTTCTGCGATGCTGATCTATCTCAACTTGATCCTTTGGTTATTCTTGAGATGTTTTGAACTTACTTCTGGGATGAGACTTAATCTGTCTAAAACTAATATGTTGGGGATCAGACTCTCTGAGGCTGAAACCTCGTCCCTTGCCTTTCACCTTGGTTGCGGCACGGACTCTCTTCCTTCGAATTATTTGGACCTCCCCCTTTGTATAGGCAAACCCAGAAAGCATTTATGGGACAATCTTTTAGAAAAGTTCTCTTGGAAATTTGATAATTGGAAAGGTAGATTTCTATCTTAAGGAAGCAGAATAACTCTCACAAACTCTACCTTGGCTAGCATCCCAATCTATTTATGTCCCTGTTTCAAATTCCCTCCATAATTCTCCGTCTTGAAAAACTAATGAGAAATGTCCTGTGGAGTGGGGCCTCTGAGGACCATAAGTTTCACCTAATTTCATGGAAGAAGTGCTGTACTCCTAAGAAATTCGGTGGTCTAGGTATCAAGAGTCTTAAAATCATGAATGCTACACTGCACTGCTTGGGAAATGGTGGAGGTTTTCCTCTCCCCACCTCTTTCTTTGGAAGGACATCATCTGGGCCTAATATGGGTTTGAGGAGAATGGCTGGCTGCCTAGAACCCCTATTTTTAGGGCTTCAGGGGCATGGAAATCCATAGCTTCCTCCAAAATTGCTTTTAAGGCCTCTTCCAGATTTGAATTAGGAGATGGCCAGAGAATCAGATTCTGGAAAGATCTTTGGGTAGGTTCTCTCCCTCTTGCCCTCCTCTTTCCCTCTCTTGTCCGTCTAGCAGTGGATCCAGATGCTTTGATTGCGCACTATGTGCAAAGCTCTAGCTCATCTCTTTCCTGGACCCCTATTTTTAGGAGGAACCTAAATGACTTCGAAATCCTTACCTCAATTCTCTCGTTCTCCTCTTATCCCCTGTTCTCTCCTTGCTAGATACTCAGGATTCCCTAGTCTGGGCCCCTTTTCCTTCGGGTTGCTTCTTGGTTGCATCCTTCTTCTCTAACCTCCTTTCGAATCTGTCCCCTGCCCCGACTCTCAATAAAGTTTGGTCCTTTACCACCCCTCACAAGGTTCAGGCCTGCTTGTGGATTCTGATCCAAGGCAGAGTTCTAACCCTTTACCAGCTGCAAAGAAGAGGCATTTTCATGCCAAATCGATGCACCCTTTGTCTTCAGGACGAGGAGTCTATTCTCTACCTTTTCATCCATTGTCTTTTCTCTTTCTCTGTTTGGTCTTATTTCCTAATATTATTTGGGATCCCATGGGTTACTCCAGGGTCTGTTATGGACCTCTTCCTGGCCAACTCGATCTCCCTCCTTCCCCAAAAATGGTAGAAAACTTTGGATTATAGCCATGGCTTCCTTTCTATGATCAATATGGCTTGAAAGAAATGCGAGAATCTTTAGAGGTCTTGCCAAACCATTACCATCCTTCTTGGACTTTATTATCTCCTTGGTTTCTCTTTGGGCCACTAGCATCCCTGTTTTTTCTCATGTTCTCATCTTCCATCTCTGAGATAGCTGGCATGAGCTCCTTTTCATGACCTCGCCTTCCCTTTCCCTTAGGAGCCAGTGGTATCCCCCTCCTCTGGGAGTGATTAAGCTCAACACTGATGGAGCTTGTTTTGGCAACCCGGGTCCTTCTGGGTACAGAGGATCCCTAGCAAACTGGAATGACATTTTTCTTCTTTTCTTGGGTCCCTTGGGTTTTTCTGACTTTTAACGCTGCATAAGCTTCTGCTCTATTGGAAGGCTACAAAGTTGGCCCTTGTCATTTCTCGGCACTAGTAATCGAATGCGACTCAAGCAATGTTATTTCTTAGGCTACCAAGAAAGGACAACCCCCTTGGAGATTGGCGGCCACTTTTGACCTCATCTCCCATTTGTGCAGCAACCTCCCATCTCCGACCGTCTCCCACATTCTTAGATGTGCTAATTCTGTAGCCGATGCTAGGGCTAAGGGAGGTGCTCGAGATTCTTTCCACACCCTGGAGTTCATGCCTCGCCCCCTTGCCTACGACGACATCTTCTCGGTGCCATAGTGGTTTCGGCTTTTCAGCCTCTACAAATTGTGAATGCTAAGCACTTTATCCAGGTACAATCTATATTCTTAAGCTCCCCCTCCCTTCCCCCCACCCCCCATATCTAGCCTCTCTCCCTCTCCATCTCTCTCTCCCCTACCCCCTTCTCTGTCTCCAGCTGACATATCACTGGGAAAAAAGCATAAAAAAAAGGAAGAAAGAAACAAAAGAGAAAAAAAAGGAAAAAAAGAGAAAAAAAAGAGAAAAAAAAGAAAGAAGTAGAAGCATCTACCCTGTCACACTCATCTTCTCCTCTCTGCCCCTAACCCCTTTTGCTCTCTTTCTCCTTCTTCCCCCCCACCTCCTCTCTCTTTCTCTCTTTGTCCCTTTCCCCCTTCACCCCATTCTCCCCTTCACCCCTCTTCCCCACTTCGTTTTCTTTTCCTCCCCCCACCCTTGCTTCGTCTCCCTCAATTCTCTTTTTCTTCGCTCTCGGCTTCTCTCTCTCTGATACTCTCTATTTGCCCTCATCCTTTCGCAAAAATATGATATGGAAAGAAGAAAGAAGGTAGAAAAATAAAGGAAGAAAGAAAGGAGAAAAGAAAAAGAAAACGAAGGAATATAGAAGAGAAAAAAAAGAGTGAGAAAATATTGGATAGAATAAGGTGTGCTTGATAACTGTGTTTTTTCTTGATTCCTTTCTCTCCTCTCTATCTCTGTAATTTGCTAGTCACCTATCATTCTCGGTCTTTCGTGCTCTATAAACCCTCTACCCTTCACCCTAATTCTACCTCTTGTTTCTCTTCGTTCTCCTCTCCTCTTTTCCCTTTCTTCTTTTTCTTTGTCAGCCCTATGATCTCTCTATTTCATAATTCTCTCGGCTGTGTTCTGGCCGGCGCCCCTTCTGCAAGTTTCAGATGGGCCGGCTATTACATAAAGATGGTGATGTTGCTGCCTCACATAAGAAGACTGTGTTGCGCTGAATCTGTAGCTCTGTTTTGTTGGTGCTGCTACCATCCCTCGCAAGATGTCCATGGCTTGCCTAAAAGTGGCTGTCTCTAGTAGAAGTCCGTCTTTTATCTCCCTCTCTACTTAACTCCTGGTTTTTGTTAGCATCTCTCTTCATCACCCCCACCTCTTCTCTCATCTTCTCTCTCTATTTTTTACTCTGAGCGCCCAATTTTGTGGGCTGCCTCTTCATTATTTATTTAACTGTAAAGTACTTGTTTTTATAAAGCTAACCGATTCTAAAAAAAACAAGAGCACATACTGTTAAAATAAGTTAAATATTTAATTATTGAAATATTTAGTAATTACTATCCTGAGATTAGAAGTATTTTTATTGTTTTCTTAAATGTTATTTGATTTCTTAAGAGCGATACTTTAACCATTGTCAGATGTAAATATAGTATTCTGGTTGATCTTCAGCAATAGTTTTATGAAAATGTAACGGAAATATTAGATTAAAAAAAAAATGTAACAGAAATATTGTATTCTCTTTTGAGGGCGATCAAATTATTTAAAGTATGGATATTTTATAGCCACATTTTGGAACAGAAAAAGAGAACTTTCATAAATTTTTATTAGAAAATGCTATAGCACTCGAACTGCTTATCAAGGATGTCACATATATGGGAAGCTTTGGTCAATGTAATGAAATTGAGGATATTTTAATGCTATGATTGCATTGGTGGGGAAGTAAAAAGATAACAGAAAACTAATGGAAAGCTACAAACATCAGAAACTTCTGTGGGAAAGCTTTACTCATGTGTCTTTCAGACCTTTGGTGTTTTTTTTGAGGAAAAATTCTTCTTAAAAACAATGATAATGCTTTCTTCTTGGGGAATAGTCAAAGTGTCATTGTGTAAGCATATGTACATTGGTAGGTGCCCTTTGTGGTAATTGTCAACTACTATGTTCTTCTTTAAGGGCTGATTTTTTTGTGACAGTTTGAACGGGGGAAAGCCTTGAGTAAAATTGCGGATGATGTCAAAAAGATATTGGAAGAAGAGTGTGATGAGGAAAGCTTAAAAGTGCTCCCGAAGGCCATTGACACAGTCAGGAAAATGGTAAGTAATCATCCATGTAATCAGATTTAGTTTTGTTTTTTTTCTCTCTTGAAATTCTTTCTTCTTTACGAACCTTTGGTGTATAAGAGCTGTTTAAATTGATCTTCAATTTCATCAAGTTGAATATGTTAAGAAAACTGTTATTCAAAAGAGAAAAAAATGTTAAGAAAACTCTTCAAAAACAATAAAAATGATAAAGAAAACTGTTACAGGGATGCCACTTCCCTGACTTTTGTAACTTGAATGGTTAGAAGTTAGTTGTGAATAAGCCAATCTAGTAGCTGTATGTTCTAGGCAATGTACTCAAGTGACTGAACTATAGTACCAATGTTGTGCCAATGACTATATGTTTACATGTTTTGGAACTTGTTCTTGTTGCTCTATAGTGAAGATTCCATTAAGTGATATGTTTATGAGATACACGGCAATGTTTATGCCTTGTATCTTGAGCAGTGCTTAAAAAATCAGCGATCCGGATCGGAATTGCCTGATTCGGACCGGGAATTGTTCTGGCAGTTATGGATCTCGTAATATATTAGGATCTGGTCGTCCCCCCCCAGAACTGGTTCGTTCAACCAGGTTCGTACTAGTTTGGGCGGTTCTGTCAAAGAACCGCTTCTTTTTTAATTTTTTTAAGTTTTTAATCATTGAACCGGCCGAGTTTGAGCTGCCAATCCCACTTGGCCTGATCACCAATTCCCAAATTCTTTCTGCCTCTTCAACTTTTTATTTTGAAATGTTTATGACCGGGCCCACACACTCATTGGTAGCCAGATGTGGGTGGGTTGTCCATGCTATGACCCATATTTATAGCACATGCATCTCCTAAAGCGTTTGAACATAGCTGATGTGGGACTAATTATAAGAGAGAAGTCCACACCATCCATGCAACTTCATTCTCTTTGGGTTCTCTCTCTCTCTCATTTTCTTCAATTTAAAGCTTTGCTCTTTTGGTTCTTTCTTTCTCCTGTGACTATATCTTTTCTATCTCTCTACCTCTTTCTCTCTCTTCTCCATTTAACGTGTATCCCATTCGTGGTTCTCGTAAAAAAAAAAAATTCAGCTTTTGAGGTGTTTCTCTTAAAAGTCCTAAATTAAATACGAATAAGAATAATATATTAATAAATGGGTTATGTTAGGGTGTTCACACTATAGAGTAATTTATCATTGTACTCAATAAATTTTGGACACTTACATACCCTTGTTTTGTACATGAAGCATTTTTTTTAGTAAGGGTATTTTTGGTCATTAGGAGGGGTGTGACATCATCCACATGGGGTATGAAATCACCCACATGGAGCACACTAGGGGCATTTAATGCTCCTTGTGGGTGATGTCACACCCCATGTAGATGATGTCTTATCCTTTTAATGGCAAAAAATAACCTTATTAAAAAATAGCTCTATGTATAAAACAAAGGGTATATAAGTGTCCAAATGTTGTTGAGTACAATGATAAATTATTCTATAGTGTGAGCACCCTAACATAACCCTTAATAAATATACGAATAGAAATAATTAATTTAATCAATTAATTTTGAGGAGAAGGGGAAAAAGAAGAAATTAGTAGGCAAGATTCCCTATCTTTACAAGCACAAGAGGGATTTGAGATTATAAAAATAGTGTTAATGTTTAAATAAAAATGATTGAGTTAAAAAGATCTATTTATTGCAATGAGTTGCATTTTAAATTTTGTTTTGATTATCACATGAGTATAATGGTGAGCAAAAACTTAGACATGAAACTCGTTCTCAGTATTTATGTATTTGAGTGAAAATCCATAATTCAATTACCCAATTTTTTTGGGAAACCTAAGAAACAAATTTTAAAGAAATTTTAGTATGTTTTTGAAATTTTTTTGTCTGAAACCTACCTATTCACCGATCCGGATCACCGATGCACCTACCCAACCCGGTTTTTGGGGTGGCCAATCCGGGTCACCAATCCGTTTTTTAAAACCTTGATCTTGAGCATAAAGACAGACATGGGTATGGATGTGAGATATGACAGCCATATTATGCTTACGTATATTTCCTTGCGTGTGTGTGCATTTGTTTTCTTGGGCTTTTGTGCATGTAGCTGTGAAATTGAATCCTTTAAGGATATAAATCAAAGAACTCAAGAATCAAACGATCAAAATGAACCCTCTTTATTCACCCAAAAAAAAATTGCACCTTATTTGGGTTTTTATTCATATCAACCGGGTACTCCAGATCACTTGAAAATGCTGTGTTGATTATATGTTTACAATTGATCTGAGCCGGAAGGTTTCTTATTCTCTGAATACATGGAAAATACGTAAGTTCCCATGAACGAAATAAAGGTTGACATAGTCATCCCTAATTAGAAAAGAAGAGAGGGGCGTGTGGGCCCATGGAAGCCTTGTGCACTCCATGTCCCACACCTAGATGGGGCTCCCACATGTGGACCCATGGAAGCCTTGTGCACTCCATGTCCCACACCTAGATGGGGCTCTCGCATGTGGACCCTTGCGCATTAGGTGCCATGTGGGTCCTAGAATTTTCTAGTGCCCAAACCATTTTATGATGGCCTCTTAAGTATTTTTAGAAATTGGTTTGAATTTTTAATACCTTAAAATCACTTAATTTGGAATTAAAATTCGAATGGCAAAAATATATGTAATCAATTGTAAAATTCAATTTTGTGATAAACAAACACTTATAGACGAGGATTTGATCCAACAGATCAGGAACATACATTTTGCTAAGGTAATCCACCTTTGCTTAAAACCCGCGACCTAGACTATCTTCTCAAACCAACCCAATGGGTCCCATTACCTATAGTTAAACACAGGGGTTCATGATTAGCCCATCAAAGTTGGTTAATGAACGGTGGGACACGAATCTAATGTGGATTTCAGGTTCCTCTCTAAGGACAAGTCATATTCATAAGGATGAATCCACAGTACAGTAATTGCGTAAGGCGTCCTCTCTTCAGCACATGCACATGAACCCCAAAGGGTCTGCTTCCCAAAATGAGGCTATCATGTGTACATGCCATGCGGTGGAGGTTGAGGATTTGGCCCTTTCCTTTGCAAGCTTCCTATGGCATACAAGAGAACAAATGCCTCCTGGCTCAAACACATCACTGGTTATCTCTCTAACCTTAATGAGGGAAAAGCCTATGATAAAACCCTCTCCAGTTGTGCCTCATGGCCACGGTTAAGGGTTTTAGACCCAATACCAGTCCTAGACCACTCAACCCGAGTGAGTCAACCGACAAAAAAAAAATGCCATACTGGTCCTACATGGACCACACTCCCACCGGAGTACTTTTTGCATGCTCTCAAGGCCTTTAAAGGCCACAATCCCCTACATCTCCCATTTAGCCTTTGGGGGCCTTACAGTATTTCCCTCACAATCTCTCACCCCTAATTACAACCTCTCTCAAGCCCCATGTCACAAATTCGCTCAAGCCCAATACAATGAACGTATTCGATGAAGCAGATTCGTCATCAATCCTTTCCATCATAAAAGGATCCATAAACATGACCTCTATGGGAGATTTAAGACCTTGATCTCTTTATGCTCGGATCTTGTGACAAATGTGGTGGTAGCCCATCTTGATGTGCCTGGGCTTCTTAACAAAACCATAGCTTCTTGGCCATACAAAATGCGGACTGGTCATCACAGAAGTCCCTCACGCACAAAAGCTTCTTGTGCTGCCAAGCAACAAGCTACATATTTGTATGTTATGGTGGACAGTGCAACTCTTCATCAGTTTCTTTGAGCACCATGACACAGCTGCCCCACCAAGCATAAACTGATGGAATCATTTGGATTTGGGTCCCCTTGGCAGTTCGCAAAGTAATACCTTTTTTTTATAAAGATCTGGGCCACCAAAACATAACTGTGGGATATGCGAGCACTCCCACTCAAACAAATTCATGCAATTGTAACATCGACAACACAAAACACAAAACATGCTCTCACTTAATTGCTTCATGGCCATGCCACATGCTTGCTCAGCAAGCCTCGCACGAAGAAATGCTCTTGCCCCGGTTTGCAATCACAAACCTTTTCTCTAACTTTGAAGGTTCAACCACACTTGCCTTTTGGTTGAATTTCACTACAAACGAAGTGATCTTTATCTACTCAACATATGTCATGGAAACCAAATAGATTGGTCACCCTAGACATAGCATAAGGTTGGTGGTCTAGTAGTTGAGATCCTCAATAACATTTTCCTCTAAAAGATAAATGGGTTGCTGGTTAACTTCAAAAACACTAGTGATGATATACACATGCCTAGCATCGTCAATGCCCCAAGAAAATTCCTTGACTTAATGTTTTCCCCTTTTTAGAAAAAGTGTTATGACTTGGTATAATTTTGAAAAAACATGAGTGAAGACTTATAGGTTTAAAGTTTTCACAAAATAAGTCAAGCTTGCAAGACTATTGGATCTGTCAAAAAAGAGAAAAAAAAAGAAATTTACTAATTTATCCATCTAGTCTCTACAACTTCTGTGGTTCTCAATTCATCCCATTCAATTTTTCTTTTAATTTTTTTTTAAGAGGTTATATTTTTATTTCCCATACAAAAGCCATTAAGTCCCTAATATTAAATATGGGTCGTTAAGCCCATCCATAAATTTGCTTAAAAACAAGCGGGACCCAAAAGAATGCTGAATGGCTTCTAAAAACTGACACAACTTACTAAACTGGGCAACTTGGAGGGGCCAAGATGGAATTCTTATCTTACCATATCTCTTTTTAGAATCATAAACATCATCGGGTGAACAATCAACCAAAAAAACAAGAACTTCATCGAGGCTTCACAAAAAAAAAATTGTACATCACTTCTATGTGCTAAACATCTGGATGAGCCTTTCCCCTTCTTTGGTGTTTGCGAGTGGGGCAATGTAATAGACCTAGAGTCTTTACATAACTATGGGTATGCAAATTGGCTCCTTCAAGTTTGCATCACCTATCAACTATATCCTTGCTCTCCATATTAACATTCTCAAATAATAGCTAAGATATTCCTCTAAAGAAAAAATAAATAAATAAGAGGATTTGGGCCAGGTTTGATTCATAGTGGTATTTTTGTTATTGAAACCTCTTTTCTCATTCGACTTAACAATTTAAAGTTGATGCAAGTAAATTTGAGGGAAACAATAAAATCAACATCTATTTCCAAAAAAATAAACTATTTAAAAAATAAAATAAAATCAGCATGAATCAAGCCAAACACAAGCACAATTCGAAGAAACTTAGGGTTTCTTCTCCATACCCCAAGCTGGGGTTTCAAAAGCCAAAGCTTTTCTCTCTTTGCATTTCTAAAAATCATGTGTAATTGATCCTCTCAAGTCACCAACACCTTATAATTAAATTTCAATGTTCAAGGACTTTGCATATTCATACAATGATTAAAATCACCTATATATCTTAACTTAAACTTAAACTCATAATTACAAATTTACCCCTGTGAATAGTACCCATGAATAGTACTCATGAATAGAATTTGTGAATAGTTTTCATGAAGTAAATAAAAAAAATATAGAAACCCTGGAATCCCTTAAAAACTAAAAACCATAGAAATAAGCCGTAAAGTTAAACTATAATATACATCCTTTAAAGTTGAATGAAACTAAAGAATAAGAACAATTTTTCCCTCCATCATTCTCCTATAGTTAGAGAAAACTCGTCTTCGAGTTTTGAAGGGTGCTAAGATGAAATTGGCGTTAATCTGACAACATTCTTCAACTTGAATATTGCAAACATGATCCTGGGACTTGTGGGTGAGTGCCCTGATCACAACACGATGATTATGCATTGAATCTGATAAACCCTCGAGGAAGGGTTACTATATGTTGATAGAATATTTCTAATCACATAAACTTGTTGAATTTGCATCACTTCAGCCATGTAACCCTGCTGAATTTGCTCAGGCTCAGTTTTAGAATACACTACGAGTGTCTTTGAGATCAGCGATTAAACCAACAACTCCACCCTCTGCCAAAATATCTTCACTATCATCGTGATCCTTATCATAAATCGAATCTCCTAAGAAATCTTGTTGTTCATCTAAGTATATATCGAAGATTGGTGATGAATCCCATTCTACAATTTTCTGACTTTCTATGCAATCTATGTCAAAATAAAAAATCTCATCCTCCAAATCGAAAACCCTAGAGTGATGTCCCCCACTTCTAGATCTTGCTATCCTTATCACTCGACTCCACACGTGGAGCGCAAAAGTGAAAAGACTTGTACTCGAGATCCTCTTGGGCTGGAAGATCATCGTCTTGCTTATTATTAAGGCTTAGGAACTGTTGTACCAGCTGCTGTACTTGCCTTTCAAGTTCTTCAATTTTGTCATCTATGGGATTACGAAGTGGATCTACGAAAGCTCCCTTTCTATCGCCCCTTATCGCTGTCATAGGTTCGCCGAAATCACAAACCCTAGGCAAATAATCACAAAAAAATCAACAAGATCTAGGCTGTTTTGGCAAATCTTTGGCCAAAATCAGCAAACCCTAGGCTCCACTATAACTTCCCCTCTTTTTTGTTGACCTAGGGCACCAAAAGAAGCGGTGCTACAATAACTACGTACATGCTACAATAACTTCCGTACATGCTACAATAACTTCCGTACTTGCTACAACAACTTTTGTGTAAATCGCGGGTTCTAATACCACTTGATGCAGGTAAATTTGAGGGAAACAATAAAATCAGCAAGAAACAAGCCAAACACACTAGGTTTTTTCTCCATACCCCAAGCTAGGGTTCCAAAAGCTTAAGCTTTTCTCTCTTTGAATTTTTAAAAATCATGTGTAATTGACTCTCGCAAGGCCCCACATACTTTATATGTTATAATTCATTGTTCGACGACATTACATGTCCATACAATGATCAAAATGACCTATATATCCGAGCTTAAACTTAAATCTTGTAATGACAAATTTACCCCAATGAATAGAATCGGTGAATAGTAGTCATGAATAGTATTTGTGAATAGTTCCCATGAAATAAACAAAAAGATATAGAAACCTTGGAATCCCTAAAATGCTAAAAACCCTAGAAATAATCCCTAAAAGCAAACTATAATATACATCCTTTAAAGTTTAATAAAAATAAAGAATGAGTACAATTTTTTTCTTCCATCATTCCATTACTCAAAATTTTTTGAAGGGAACAATAAAATCAACTAGAAACAAGTCAAACACAAGTACAATTTGAAGAAACCTGGGGTTTCTTCGCCATACCCAAGCTTGGGTACCAAAAGCCTAAGTTTTTCTCTATTTGAATTTCTAAAAATCAATGTGTAATTGACCCTTTCAAGGCCCCATAGACCTTATATATTGTAATTTAATGTTCAAGGACATTACGTATCCATACAACGATTAAAAGGACCTATATATCCTTACTCAAACTTTAATTTCGTAATTACAAACTATGAATAGTACTTGTGAGTAGTTCTCATGAAATAAACAAAAAAATATAGAAACCCTAGAATCCGTAAAACACTAAAAACCTTAGAAATAAGCTGTAAAAGCAAACTATAATATACATCCTTTAAAGTTGAATAAAAATAAAGAACAAGAACAATATTTTCCTCCATCAAAAGTGGAATAGATCTCATACCTTTTGTCTGCTAGAGTCGCACAGTGTGGTACCGACGTTCCTTTGATCCTTGCTTGCTTGCTGATGATCTTGCATTTTTGAGAAATGGCTACACAGGCCATGGAGAATTACTCGATTACTTTCAAAATTGCCCTTGAAAGATAACTTCAAACTTGGTGTGCCCCAGATTCTTCAAACTCCTTAATGTGACATTGGACCATGCACCCCATTCAGTGGATACTCTATAATAATAATAATGATAAACCTAACGCTCTTAGGTAAATGGTGGTGGAGAGTGGCTACTCAGAATTGCCAGCTGTGGGCCCATGTCGTACGAAGCAAGTATAGTATCCCACTAGACCTTTGGCTGCCTGAGGGTTATCCAACAACTAGGGGCTCGGGTGTAATGAAATCGTTACTCTCCTCCCTCCGACCGTTTAAACAATTCCAGCGCTAAGAGTGCGATTTTGGTCATACCTATGGTTAGGCCACACCTCGTTAAGAGAACGATTCCCCTCCTTATTCGTTGTGGTAGTTAACAAAGCCTCCATGGTCTTGGAGGAAATAGTACCTTCATGCAATCGCAGAGATTGGAACCTATCCTTTAAGAGACTCCTCACAAAAGAAGAAACCTTGGAGTTTATGTCCCTCTCGGACTCCCTCCACTCCACCTTCCTCACTTCTTAGACACCTTGGTCTGGACTCCCTCGCCTACCGGTTCCTTCACGGTGGCGTCCTTTTACAAGAAACTCCTACAGCTTTCTTTCCCCCTAAACCCCAACCCAGTGCTTTCCAAAGTTTTGTCATTCATAGCCCCCCAAAAGTACAAGCCTTCCATTGGATTACGTGTTCAGAACTCGAACTCACTATAGACTTACTCCAGAGAAGAGGTGTCCAAACTCTTAATAGGTGTGTCATGTGCCTAGACGATGAAGAAACAAACCCCCACTTGTTCATTCACTGTCAGATTGTCCTTCAATTTTGGAGTAGAATTATCCAACTTTTTGGAATATCCTTGGTCAACCCCCCTTCAATTCTGGCGCTAACTTCTTGTTCCTTCGAATCTAAGTGGTCGAAGTCGGGCAGGATCCTCTGGAAAGCCGCTCTAGCTTCTACGATGTGGACCATCTGGCCAGAAAGAAATTCGAGAATTTCCTGTGGTATCAAAAGCAAACTCCCAACTTTGTTCCACAAGGTTACTTCGATGGTAATCTTTCACAACCTGTTCACTGGGATTTCGACAGCTAGTGTTCTTCGCAACTGGGTGAACCTTATTCAACTAACCCCTCACCGCAACCCAAGAGTATCGTATTGGACTCCCCCACTGGTTATTAAGTTCAATTTTGATGGATGCTCCTTGGGAAATCCAAGCTTAGCAGGTGCGGGAGGAGTCTTCCGTGACCATAATGGTGAAGTCATCGCATCCTTCTCAGAACACCTTGGCCACAAAGACTCACAATTCGTAGAGGCCACGACCCTATTGATGGGAACTAAGAAATTTAACCCTTCTTGGGGTCTACGCCTGCACATAGAGGGAGATGCCAAAAATGTAATACTTTGGGCCGTTAGAAAGGCCCCTTCTCCTAGGTACCTAGCACACATTTTTGACGAAATTGAGCACACTTGGAGGGGTATAAATGTCTTATGGACGCATATTTAGAGGACGTCCAACAACTTCGCATATTGTCTCACCAAGGAAGGGGCTGGGAACTAGTCTTTTGCACACGTATAGACGTGCATAACAGGGGGTTTTACATCGCTAACACGATGGGGAGGCCTCCTCTTTCTAGATTGTAGTCTTCTATCTTGTAACGGGCAGATTATATAAGCCCCTATATTTTGCCTCACTGGTGATGTTAGAGCCAGTCTTCTAGATCCCTAGTGACCAATTTTTGGTTGAGAGACCCAATTTGTGGGTTACCTCGACCCTTACTTTTGTAAAAAATCTTACTATTATAATACTTACCATTAACATTCAAAATGAAAACAAAATAAAAAATGATAATAATAGTAATACTATTATTATCTTTTTGTACTTCCAGAAAATATGAGCAAAGCACAATAGGGAAAAGCTTGGGGTGAGTTCCCAAACGAAGTCATGCAAGTGCAGTATGAATTGATGACCTAGCATGTCACAATTTAAATTTACAGCAGAAAAATAAGGTGAGCATCCTCCAATAAAATCTCTGTTTCTCGCAATCCTTAAGGGTTTCTATCCCAAATTTTTTTGTAATGAGACTAGGTGCAAAAATTCCACATAAAAGCTTAGGATAAGCTCTAAATCAAGTTGTCCAAGGGGTGTGACAAATCTGTGACTTACAAGGTGACATCCCAAATTATGATGCAGAAAATAGGATAGCACCCTCTACTAAAATGACAATTTGCACAAGGAATTTCTCTCTTAAAATTTTTTGGGGTAACATTAGAACTTGAAAATGTAAGGTGGGCTCGAAATCATACTGTTCAATGGGATTATGAATCGATGACTTTCACGTCACAATTTTGGTCATGCAGCAGAAAAATCAGGATGAGTACCATTTAATAAAATAATTATTTCTCCCAATCTGCAAAGATTTTCTCACTCAAATTTTTTTGTTTGAAGCTAGACTCAAAACCACAATAGGAAAAATTGGTGTGAGCACCCAAATAATGCTGTCCAATGAGCCACCAAATTGTTGGAAGCCCTGAAATAATGCAGGAAAAAACTAGTTCAGCATCCTTCAAGAGAATAATTGTTTCTTCCAATCCACAATGAGTCTCTCAATTTTTTTTTTCTCTTTAAAACTAGATTCAGAACGACAATAGGGAAAGATAGTTTCCCTCAAAGATCTCACTGATTTATGGTTGAAATATAATACGAAAACACTATAGAAAAACATGTAGTGGGCTCGAAATCCTACTCTTCAATGGGATTATGAATCGATGACTTTCACGTCACAATTCTGGTCATGCCACAGAAAAATCAGGATGAGTACCATTCAATAAAATAATTCTCTTCCCCAATCCAAAAAAATTCTCTCACAAATTTTTTTGTTTGAAACTAGAGCCACAATAGGAAAATTGGTGTTTGCCCCAAAGAAGGTTGTTCAATGCGCGACCAAATTGGTGGAAGCCCCTAAATAATGCACGAAAAAATTGGTTGAGCATCCTTCAAGAGAATGATTTTTTCTCCCAATCTAGAATGAGTCTCAATTTTTTTTTGGGAAAATTTCTCTTTACCCCCTATTTTGACACCTATTTCTCAAGAGACCCAGGATTTTATGCTATTTCTAGCGGCATTAAGTCTTTATCTTTTCTATCTTCCAACCCCTTAGACTCTTTTGACTTTATATTATTGATCTAAACAATTTTGGAAACGATTCCTTTTTATCAAAACTTAACTTCCTGTCTCTCTTTCAAAACTCCGTCTCCTCTCTCAAAACTCCATCTTTCTCTCGCCCCCCTCTCTCTCTCTCTCATACCCAAAGTCAGTGGGTTTCTACAACTCTCCCCATTGTCTCTCTCTCTCTCTCTCTCTCTCAATACTCCGTCTCTCTCCCTCTCAAAACTCTGTCTCTCTCTTTCGCCCCTTTCTCTCTCTCTGTAAATCCCCTGTTTGCTCACCTTACATCATACAATATGGGTTTGGTTCAACCTCTAGTCTTCTCCTTTATGAGACTCTAAATTTAACAAGCTGCTCTAAATTTAAAGGCTTTGTGGTGGGCTGCTCTCTAAGTTCTAGTAGGCAGCCCTCAGATATTGCTGAGTTTGGAAGGGGTAATCTTTCTGTACCAGACCTACTAAATTTGGAGAAATTCTCTTATTGTTTAGTTTCACATAGGTTTGATGACACAAAAAAGAGCTATACAATGCAGCTTGGTGCATTGGTTGAGAGCAACCCTGAATTCACACCTTTTTAGAAGAACCCAATATAAAAAAAAGGGCTTTTTAGGTTTATTATTACTTGGGGCTTACAAAGATGACAGTAGGTGGAAAGAAGGTGAAAATTCCTTATGAATTGTTAAAGGTTGAGCCCTCTCTGGTAATGGCGGTTGTATCATAGACTCTGGTACTACCTTCACATTTATGGAGAGAGAAATCTTTGACAGAGTTGCAGAGAAGTTAGAGGCACAAGTTGGGTTAAAGAGATAGAAAGGAATTGAGGAGAAGAGCTGTCTGAGGCCTTGCTTTGATGTTTCAAAGGAAGGTGAGAAATTGACCTTACCAAAGCTAGGGTTTTATTTCAAGGGTGGTGGAACTGTGGATCGTCCTCTCCCTAATTACTTCTAATTTGTAGGTGAAATTTGAGCTGTTTGCCTCACATAATGACAAACAGAGATGGAGTTTTGAGAGAGAGAGAGAGGAGAGAGACGATGGGGAGAGTTGTAGAAACCATTGACTTTGGGTATGAGAGAGGGGCGAGAGAGAAAGACGCAGTTTTGAGAGACAGAGAGAGACTGAGTTTTGAGAGATAGAGACGGAGGGGTTAATGGGATGTTAGGTTTTGATAAATGGGAGTCATTTAAAAAATTATTTAGGTCAATAATATAAGGTCAAAGGAGTCTAGGGGGTTGAAAGATAGAAATGATAAAGACTTAATGCTGTCAGAAATAATATAAAATCTTGGGTTCCCTGAGAAATGGGTGCCAAAAATAAGGGCTACAGAAAAATGCACAGAGAAATTTTCCCTTTTTTTCTATTAAAAATTAGGCTCAGAACCACAATAGGGAAAGATAGTTTCTCCCAAAGCTTTCACTGATTTATTGTTGAAATATACCACGAAAAACATAATAGAAAAACTTGTGCCGGGCTTGAAATCATACTGTTCAATGGGATTATGTATTGTTGACTTTCATGCTACAATTCCGGTCATGCCGCAGAAAACTTAGGATGAGTATTATTCAATAAAATAATTATTTCTCTCAATTCGCAAATATTTTCTCTCTTAATATTATCCATTGTTTATTGTCCAATTTTGACTAGTCAATCATGAGCCCCTGCGATGAGATTGTGGGTCATTGATCTTTGTTAGGTTGGTTAAGAAAATAGTTGTGGATTATGATTTCTAGGGCGATTGGAGTACCCTTATTTTTGGTATTTTTGACCCATTGGTACTAGTCTACTCCTAGTACATTTTATTTTGGTATTAAAAATGTTTTTATGATTTTTATGTATTTTTCAAAATTTCAAAATATTATTTCTGCTGTAATATTCATTAAAAGGGTATTTTTAAAAATTTCCGAACTTGATAAGGCACATGTGGGGACCAAGGATCCCGCCCCCACATGTGTTTGCTACCCATGTGGGGCCCACATGACCTTCTAGGGACAAGACACTTTTCATGCAAAAGGGGGGGCACGCCAGTTTTTATGCAAAAAAAGTAGCACGTAATTTTTTTTTGGATAAAGGGGACATGCTCCATATTTTCTAAATATGTTTTAAATTAGTTAAAGAGAGGAAATATTTTAATTTTAAATTAGATTTGGTTTCCTGTCTTTGGGGAGTTTTAAAATATAGATTATTCTAAATTATGGGTGATCTAAATAATGGTAAAATTTATTGTATTTTAAATTTAAAAAAGAGTTGGACTTTGAGTTAAAATCTAAAGGGATAAAATTCCTATATTTTCACCTTAAATCATGATAACTGATTTGTGGGAAGGATGACTCTGATTAAATCTCTCGCACCCCATATTTTCTAATTTTCCTAAAGGTCAAGCTGGAAATTGGATAATGCATGTTTAGATTGGAATCCTATTCAAATTAGGAGATAGATTTCATTCCATTTAAAGACCTATTTGAACCTCTTTCAATACGAACAAGATCTTTCTCTCCCATGCAAAGATCTCCCTCTCTTACGCATCATGTTTTCTCTCTCTCCATCACGCCAAAATATCTTTTCTCATGCCCCAAAATGTTTTTTTTTCTCTCAAGCCATGTATTTTCTCTCTCTCTCTCACACCAACCTCTCTCTCCCATAATCTCTTATGCTTGCTAAAAGTAAAATAAAAAAGAGGGGGTAAGTGAAACTAAATAAGGGTTTGCTGTATTTTGAAGAAAAAAAAGGAGAAGTCCAGTCTAGAAAGAGGGTTTCAACCCACAAGCTCAGCCCTAGTTTGTTGCCATAAGGTTTCTATAAACCCTTGTTGATTTTTGAGCTCTCTAGAACTTTAGAAAAAGAAGTATTGCTGACAAAGCTTCCCTATCTTAGAATTTCCAGCAACCTTAAGGGGTAAAAGTGTGCTATCAATCAAGGAATTGGGTGTGGGGTGTACCTAGACCTATGAGGGTAACTCCAAGCATCTTCCAGAACTTGTTTTGTGCTAAAAATTATATTGGAAGTTTGTTTAAAGCCCTTGGATAGTTTCTATTTATTTAGCAATGAAAATAAAGATTCTAGGTTGTTTCTAGGCTATTATTTTAATTTATAGTGACATATAGTGGCTATAAGTGGAATTAAGGTATATTGAATAAAAGGAAAAATAATTTTTTTGAATTTAATACCTTGAGTTCCACATAACCACTCCTTTCAATCGGTGGGAGCCCCAAAATAATGCAGGAAAAAACAAGTTGAGCATCCTTCAAGAGAATAATTGTTTCTTCTAATCCACAATGACTCTCTCATTTTTTCTCTCTTTAAAACTAGACTCAGAACCACAATAGGGAAGTTAGTTTTCTCCAAAGATCTCACTAATTTATGGTCAAAATATAGCACACAACAGAGTGCAAAGTATCTTATTGACCAAAATATTTCATAATGACTTCCTCCAATTTTAAAGAGATAAATAAGGAAGTTTAGAAGGTTTTTAGTTTGATCTAATCAGACTAGAAGTGGATATGGTTCAAATATTAAGGGGATAAAGTTCTTAGTATTCCTCCCTAAATTATATGATTTATGGGGTGGGTGGCTCATATTTAATACTCTCTTACCTCACTGATTTCCTAAATACCTATTGGTTAAAGTGTGTCATAACTGGATAGGCATACGTTTCTTTTTTTTTTGGAGGGGGGGGGGGGATGTTGAGGCCTATATAAGGAGGGGACCCCTATTCATTCTCTACACAATTCTCTAGCCTCTCCCTCCCTTTTTGATCTTCTCTCTCCTCCACACGCCACTCTCTCTTAGTAGCTCGCCACCCAAAAATAAATAAAGAGGGGCTGGCATGCCTAACCCTAATCAAGGTTTGAAGAGAGAAGGACAGACCTAGCCCTGAAAAGGGAGATGCCTTTGAGGCAAGAAAGCCTTAATTGTTTTTCATGCTCTCTAAAACCCCAGTTAAAGAGATATTGCCTAAGGAAGCTTCCACAACAAGACCAATAGGATCGAAGTGTGCTATCTGTCAAGAAATCTGGTGTGGGATGTATTAATTTGTATGGGTGACCGTAAGCATAATCCAATAAGTCTTCCCGACCATTTAGTTTTATTTTTCTGTTATAGTTGCGTTTTTATTCTGAATTTTCAGGAACATTATATGTACTTAAAATCTTTAATTTTTAGTAGAAGCTTGGTTTTTATTCTTGGATTATGTTTATATTTATTGGCAGTAAAAGGAAAGGTCCTCGGTTGTATTTAAAGGCTTTATTTTTTATTTACTGTAGTGTATTGTGGCACTTGCAAGCGGAATTCTGCTTCAATAACTAACAAAGTAATTTTTTTTTTATTTTATAGTCTTGAATTCCACATAGTCACATCGTTCATTACTGCCAAAGCATGAATGTTTTTGATGAATTTAAAGCATGAATTTTGTTGATGAACTAAGAATTAATTACAAGGAGAAAATAAATCAAGAACTGGGAAGCCACTGACAAGAATATGATATGCCTAAGGATCATCTTCAAAGGACTTTATATATGCCTTTCCAGATCACCATACTGATGCTGCGCCGATGTAAGGTCCCTGTTGAATCCTTTTCATATAGGAAGCGAGCTATGGCAAACTGTAATGTGAGAGCATAGCCGAGGCAGAGAGAGCAAGGCAAATAGAGTTTCTTTTCAAGCTCTTCTATAACTATTGGGGTTTCCTTTCAACCCTGTTTGCTAGAGGGCGTGGATTGGCACCTCCCCTTACTCAATGGGCTAGGGCATGCCTCCCTCTTGAGGGGTCCCTAGGTGTGCATGCTGCCCTAGGCTCCTTCTAGGTTATTGTGTGCCACCTTTAGAGTGAGTGAGGGAGGAGAGAGACCTTGTGGAGAAGAGAGAGAGGGAGGAGAGAGACCTTGTGGAGAAGAGAGAGAGAGCTGAGAGAGAGTGGGTAGAGGGTTTTAGGTGCTGAGAATGAGGGCTCTGAGCCACTATTTATCGAACTTTCTGGGGTGTTACTTAATTAGCTTAAGATTTAGCTTTGACCAAAAATCAATAGAGATTTGTAGGATGAAGAGAGACTTTAGTCTCAGCTGTCCATTCCCTTAATCAGTCATCATGATGAAGGGATGGAATCTAGAACCATTATCTAGCTTCCTTGACTCTCATCCCCTTCTTCTTCTAATAAGATTAGGTTTAGCGAATTATATTTGAATTAGAGTTAATATCCCTCTTAAAGCTTTATCCTATCTCATATTTTTATAGAAAGATCTAATTCAAGATAATCCTGTTGTTCTAAAAATTCCTTCTTGTAATAAACCGTATCTCGTAAAATACAAGTCCAATTTCAAAGTAACAACAAAGGTTGACATAGTCATCCCTAATTTGAGAAGAGGAGAGAGAGGGGCGTGTGGGCCCATGGAAGCCTTGTGCGCTTCACATTCCTCACCTAGATGGGGCTCCCATGCGTGGGCACTTGTGCATTGGGTGCCGCATGGATCCTAGAATTTTCTAGTGCCCCAAACCATTTTCTAATGCCCTTTAAGTATTTTAGTAAGTGGAATATGTAATCATTTTTAAAAATTCATTTTTGTGATTCAAAATAACACATAAAGAAGAGGATTGGATTGAATATGTCTGGAATATGCGAATCGCTAAGGCACTCCACCTATGTTAAAAACCGGTGACCCTCAAACTATCTTCTCATACCAACACAATAGGTCCTTTGATCCATAGTCAATCTAGGGGCTCATCATTGACCCATCAAAGTTGGCCAATAAATAGTGGGAACATGAATCTGGTGTGTGGACACCCCAAGAACAAGTCATTTCCATAAAGATGAATTCATAGTATCACAAACGTGTAGGGTGTCCTCTCTTCAGCACATCCACACAAACCTTGAGGTGTTTGCTTCCCAAAATGCGGAATCATGCATACATGCCATGCGGTGGTTGTTGAAGATTTAACCCTTACCCCTGCAAGCCTCCATCAGCATACAGGAGACCACCCACTTCTTGGCTCAAACATTTCCCTAGGCATCTCTCCAATTTCAACGAGGAATGACCACCCCATAGTAAAACCCTTTCCGATTGCCAAGGTTTGAAAAATGGCTAAGCAGCCGGTTTGATGTATGTGCCCAGATCCTCAATTTGTTGCATTTGAAAATATTGTAACACACTTTTTTATATACAAACATATGACATATCGCATGTTGAGAATAAACTTGTTCTAAATTTCAAAATTCAAAGGATACAAAACATTTAAAAGTCTAATAGGCTATGTAATAGTAATAGTGATAGTCTGATTGTCTCCAACTCTCCAATTCTCCATATTCCAAAATAACATGGACTCCAAGTCTCCAACTCTCCAAGTCTTCAACAAACTTACCTTAAAATGTAAAATTACAAATGCACCTCAAAAATCCATCGAAAAAGATTTATTAATGTTGAAAAGTCCTCTAGTTGATCATCTCGACATCGTAATACATGAATATGAAAAGAAATTTTTCTTTTAAAGAGCGAGAGTGCCAAAGAGAGAGAGTCTGAATTTCATGGGAAGATATGGACAGTCGCTTAGGTGTTTCCAGGAATAGCTCTGCGTCTGCACAGAGAGAAGGAGGTGGTGGAGCCTTGGGTAGGAGCATATCTCAGAGGTCCTATAGTAGAGATCTTCACAGAAGGAACCATAGGTTTACTTCTCCTTTTTTCAATTGGGAGGTAATTTATAACCTTTACCCTCGATCTCCACTCCCCCGTTTGATCGTCGCCCATCCTCTGCGAGTTACCTTAAAAGGTTGCCTGTTGGTCCTACCTCTTACGCATAGGTCGTTGCCTCCAAAACCCCTACTCCCCCTACTCCCCCTACTCCCCCTGCTCCTCCCCCACTCTCCCTCGGAGGTCCCAATAGCCTCGTCTTTCCTTGCTCACCCTATGATGATAGAAACTTCGAAATCAGTCTCTTGCCCACTTTTAGACCATTTACAAGCTGCGCTTGTTGGTTACTTCGTCCCTCAGCGTAATGACATCAGGGGCATAGAAAAATGGGCACAGAAACTATGGGGGGAACCTAATATTACTTGCAGAACCATCTCTAGGGGAGGTATTCTTTTCTCCTTCCCATCTCCGACCTTGGCCTAGGAAGTAGCCAACAGCCATTCAGGAAGTAGCCAACAGCCATTCCGACCTTACCTTCAAAAGGGCAAAGCTGTTCCTACGACCCTGGTCCCCCAAGGAAGGTCTTCGTCACCTCTCAAATATTGGGTTACATTTAATGACATCCCTCTTCATGCTTGGTCTCCAGTCATCTTAGGAAACTAGCCCAAGCGTGTGGCCAACTAATTTTCATTAACTGGAAATTCTTGGAGGTCTTTCCCATGGGGTCGATGCAAGTGTTGCTCGAGACCATAAACCCTTCCCTCATCCCTCCTACGATCTGGATCAAGGTAGACGATTCCTTCTTTCCTATTACTGTTAGATGGTCCTTGGCTTCGTTGAAGAGACCTACAACGAAGAACAAGGCCTTGTCGAAACAGTGGATTAAGGTCACCGGGAAATCTAGGTCCCAGTCGTCTATACCGAACGCCTCCAGGAGAACAACGTGTGTTCCTCAAGCAATACACGTGTCACTAGACGGAGAAAACAATACATGTGCCCAAACGAGCGTACCATTAGTTTCAGCTCCATCTGTGGATACACTTATACAAGAGCCAGACACTCCTGTCAGAGCCGCCTCTATTAAGGATCTTCCTCAAGATCCCGCCTTAATGCCACCACCCGCTCCCCCAAATCCCAAGACACCATCGCCACGTGTCCAAGCAAAATGTACCTTGCCGTTTTATCTGCCATCGGGTACAATAACTCAGCCGCCTCAGCAGCCCCAGCCGCTTGTGCCGCCTACCAAAGTCAGCCACGTGTGACCCCAGCCTCCACTCCTTTGCGATCGGGACTGCCATCCGTCTCATGTCCCCCTCTTCTCCCCTCGAGAGACAACCCCTTGATCTCCCCTCTTATGTCCTTAGCCCAGAGAGGTCTTGTAACCCCAGCGGTCATGTCTCCCCCATCTGACGCAGAGACGGTACCCATGACAGAAGAGTGCTCTCTTTTAGTTCCCAGTCTTCCCTCCCCCAAAAGCCGTCGAAGCATATCCCTCATCTCCTCCCCTCTGTGACTGTAACGTCGGTGGTGAATCCCCGCAAAGAGGTGCTACCCCTCGAGACTGTCGCAGCAGGAAAATTTAGGCACAAGGCTCTAGTTGAGGATCACTCTGATTTATTGGAAATTCCTCCCAGCGAACCCCCTCTCGATTTGCTAGCCTGCTCTTTGCACCATCCTACCTTTCCTCCTGCCTTCTTCTCCCCCGCCTTCCCAGACATGGATTGGTTCCACTACCCAATTGGCATTATGATGGTCCACACTGCTATAGCCAAATCCTCTATCACCCTCCTAACCTTACGCCACCTTACCCTTCTCCTAATGACCACGGTATTATCATCGCTTTCAATATCTCCCAATCTAACCACCAAGGCCCCCCATTCCCCCCCCTTTTCTTCTCTGTCTTCCTGCCCCTCCACTGTTTGGATTGTCTTTGTGCCTCCCTACTTCCATCCCTCTTCGCTTTCCTCGGCCAGGTTTTGAAGGCCTACACCCGTTAGCCATTCTTCCCAAGTGTCAAAGAACTTGCAGGAGGCTTCATCGTCCAGAGAGGAGTCATCGAGAACAGCCCAGATCTCATCAAAGAAAGGTTAAGTACTTCTTTAGACTTATGGGATTTCAATTGGAGGACTCAGACCATCAGCTTCTCCTTTCTCTTGATTCTACCACAAGGGATAGATCGCAGCGTAGGAAAAAAGGTTATAGAGAGCTACTTAACCTCTTTTCCTCTATTAACCCTGGACAATTCTACCCCTCAGATTTGTCCACTAAGTCCTCCTTGTCCATTGGAAGGTCCTCGGCAAGGAGGTCATCCAGATTGGCTGCAACAACCTCCTCTTCTATTCCAAGATGACTATCATATCATGGAATATAAGGAGTTTTGGACAGGCCTCTAAACAAAAAGCCGTTAGAGATTTCTTTGCCGAGTTCAAACCTTCCATATTGGCACTCGTAGAAACCAAATGACAGGAGACTGACCTAATCTCAGTCAGAAGTGTTTTGGGTAGATCCCCTTGTCAATGGATCTCTCGCCCAGCTTTAGGGACCTCCAGAGGAATGTGGGTAGTTTGGAACCCTACTGAACACTCTCTAATCTCCTATCATATTGGTGATTTCACGGTCGCCGTCCTCTCCCGGAACTCAGATAACCTAGAATGAAAGTTCACTGCTGTCTATGGTCCTAACCGGTTGTCATTGAGACCTAGATTATGGGAAGAACTTGACGACATAGCTATCCTACCTCATCCCATTAGTGCTTGGGTGGAGATTTCAACATTAGCAGATGGTCTTTCAAAAGAAACTCCTCGAATAGTACTTCCAAGAGCATGATAGAGTTCTCGGATCTCATATCTCAATCACTCTTAGGGAATCAATTCATGTGGTCGGATCACGGGGCCCAACCCACTCTATCTAACTTGGACCGCTTTCTGGTCTCTCCTACTTGGGAAGAATCCTTACCAGGGTCGCATGCCTGAACTCTCTCAAAACCCACCTCAGACCACTGCCCAATTTTACTTTGTACCCAACCAATCCTTAGGGGACCCAAACCTTTTCGATTCGAATTAGCCTGGATTCAGGAGGAGGACCTCGCCTCCCTCATCCCTTTATGGTGGCAATCGTCCTCTAACCAAGTCACAGGAAGGGTTGGGTTAAGACTACAGAAAAAACTACAGATCCTAAAGTCGTCTCTTAAATCTTGGAGCTCTTCACTACAAGGTAACTTCACAACCTCCAAAAAAACACAACTAGATATCATACAAGACCTTGATAGGATAGAGGAGTCCAGACCCCTCTCACCTGCAGAGGCCAACCTCAGACAATCAACTAAACTGGGGTACCTTTCTGCACTAAAAAAGGAAGAGCTTTACTGGTATCGGTCCAGTGTATCTTGGCTTAAGTCAGGGGACCTAAATACCAAGTTCTTCCATAGAGTTGCGAATAGCAGACACCGAGCTAACTTGATTCAGACCATCAAAGTTGGTGAATCGTTTGATTCTGCACCAGAAATTGAGGAAGCCATCATTTCCCACTTCAGGAACCTTTACTCAGCTCAAAACCTACCTAGACCTACCATGGGAGACCTAGTATTCAAAACCCTCCCCACCCATAGAGCAGACTGGCTAGAACGACCCTTTCTAAGTAAAAAATCGAGAAGGCTGTGAATGACCTGGCCTCTGACAAGGTGCCTGGTCTAGGCGGTTTCCCCATGGCATTCTTCAAAACATTCTGGACCTCCTTTAAGGAAGATTTCAATTTGTTTTTTGAGGAATTCTATAGGCGTGGAAAGCTTAATAAAGCCTTGAATACAACCTTCATAGTGATGGTGCCAAAGTTTGAAGGAGAAAGGACATTAAAGACATTCGTCCTATCAGCCTCCTTAATTCCTCATATAAGATCCTTTCCAAAGTCCTGCCTTCCAGGATAAAAAAGGTCCTCAATTTGGTCATATCCCCATCCCAGTCAACATTCATTAAAACAAACAAATATTGGATGGAGTCCTGGTAGCTCATGAATGTATTCACTCTCGCTTTAGACAAAAAAAGCCGGGGCTTATCTTCAAAATTGACTGGGAGAAGGTGTATGACCACGTCGATTGGACAATCCTAGAACAAACCCTATCCAAAATGGGATTCGGCAAGAGGTGGAGAATGTGGATGAGAGGTTGGTACTCTAGTCCTTATTTCTCCGTCTTAGTTAACGGTTCTCCTAAGGGCTTCTTCCCTTCGTTTAGGGGTTTAAGACGAGGAGACCCCCTCTCCCCTTTCGTTTCACCATAGTGGGAGAGGTCTTCAGCCAATCAATCTTCAGGATCTTCCAGGCTGGCTTACTTTCTGGATTCAAAACAAGTAGAACAAGTCCAAGTGTGTCACACTTGCAATATGTAGATGGCGCCTTGGTATTTCTTGATGCAAATAAGATCAAAGTCCAGAACTTAAAAATCTTCCTTGCTTGCTTTGAGTTGGCTAGCGGTTTTAAGGTCAATATGGCGAAATCTAAAATGATTGGAGTTGGTCTAAATCCTTCCCTAACCAGGAACTTTATCTCGGATTGGGAGTGTGCAGTGGAAGAAATCCCAACCTTCTACCTAGGGCTCCCCCTCGGCCTTGGAAAACCCAATAAGCAGCTGTGGGCCCACGTCATTGATAAAATAGATAGAAGACTGGCAGGATGGATAGGGCGATATCTATATATGGCTGGCATAAGTACTCTCATCAAGCTTTCCTTGCCAATGCCTCGATTTACTTCATGTAGTTCTTTCAAATTCCATCTTCAATCTCTAAAAGGATAGAACAGCTTCTGAAGAATTTCCTATGGTCGGGTTCAGCAGAAACAAAGAAAATACACCTAGTATCTTGGAACAAGATCTGCACACACAAGAAGAAGGGAGGTTTGGGGATAAGAGACCTAAGGAAACATAATTGGGCACTTTTGGGGAAATGGTGGTGGAGGCTAGCAAATTATGAAAACCAACTTTGGACGCAGGTGATTAGAAGCAAATATAATATCTCCTCACAAATGTGGCTGCCAGAGGCCAACTACTACTCCATAGGATCAGGTATCTTGAAAACTCTGGTATCCATCCTCCCTCGGTTCAGAACTAATATTCGCTTTCATGCAAGAGAAAGAAATAGAGTGAGATTTTGGGAGGATTTGTGGATTGGCTTTTCACCACTGAAAGATAGATTCCCCTTCCTTTTTGCCATCTCCAACTGTAAAGAGTCAATGATAGTGGACGCAATGACTCTCTTTGGCAATAGTAGGACGTGGAACCCATCTTTTAGAAGGTCTCTGTCTAATGAAGAACTCCTTCAATTTGCTACACTCAGCTTTGAACTCTATGAAGTTTTCTTATCGCAATCAGGCATGGACTCCATGATTTAGACCCCATCACCCTCAGGGAGGTTCACAATAGCCTCCTTCTATAGGGTCTTTGTAGATGGAACAAACATAATCGACTCATCAAATAGAGCATGGGAGTCTATAGCCCCACCAAGGGCTCAACTCTTTTAGTGGTTAGCGAGTCAAGGTGGGCCCCTATCCATAGACAACCTTCAGAAAAGAGGATTTCAATTTTCTAACAGATGTATAATGTGCCTTAATGAAGAAGAAACAATATCACATATGTTATTACATTGCGACTTTGCATACTCATTGTGGAGTCTACTTATTCAGTTATTTAGACTCTCGTGGGTTCTTCCACCTTCAGTCCAGGCTATGTTAACACAGACCTATGAGGACAATTTTAGGAAATCGGGGAAAATTCTATGGAAAGCCTATGTTGCTGCTACGCTTTGGCACATATGGGGGAAACAAACTCTAGGATCTTTCGAGGAGTTAAGAATACATTCCAGATCACGTTCCAAAAAATAACGTCCTCTGTTATTTTTTGGGCCTCCCATCATAAACTATTTGTGGGTATCTCCGCCTCTTTCTTATGCGAGAATGGGAAAATCTCCTTAAACGTCAGTCATCGTAGGAATCAAAGTACCCCTCGATGGACTGTTCCTTCAGAGGATCAATTAAAGCTCAACTTCGATGGATGCTCTCTGGGAAACCTTGGTTCGGCAGGCGTAGGGGGGGTGTATAGAAATCATGAAGGACGAGTCCTTCTCACCTATTCAGAATACATAGGAATAAAGGACTCACAGACAGCAGAAGCCAAAGCCCTTCTAATTGGAATCAAGAATTTTAACCATTCTTGGGGTAGAATACTACAGATTGAAGGAGATGCAAAAAACATTATTAACTAGGGTTCTAGGATAAGCGATCCACCTTGGTATTTGAGACATATTTTTCATGAAATTGAACACTTATGCAGGGACTTGGAAGTCACTTGGAAGCCACTTGGAAGCACACTCGATGGACCGCACCGCAACTGCAGATGCACTCGCTAAAGAAGCTGCCCGGCAACATACCTAAATGGATGCAGTTAGTGTGGGTGAAAGGGCAAAACTATGAGCCCCACGCAGTTTTCTTTTGTCCGTTTCGTAATAGTCTTTGTATAGGGCCATTACTACAAGCCCTACTATGCTTTCCTTTTGTCCGCTTTTGTAACTTGGTTCTATGCTTTCCTTTTGTCTGCTTTTGTAACTGGGCATATCTATAAGCCCCTCTCAGTGGTTGTGTCTGTCTCGTCTGGTCCTCCACTCAGGGACCATGACACAGCTGAGGTCTACGCGTGGTGGACCTCACCGTACCGATGTAACTCCTTTTATTTCATGTTGAGTCAACTTTTATCAAAAAAAAAAAAAGTCTAAAAAGGTGAGAAGTCTATCTAACATCCAAATGTCTAAAGTCCAAACGAAGAATATGTTTCTTGAATCAATTTATGTCGTTATTATAGATATGTCCACAAAAATTGCACATAATTTTTATTTTTGTCATTCTTATCCAGATGACACAATACTTCCATCCCGGATCCCCACACCTAGTAGACCCTATAGAAGACATTCCAAATGCGGAAATAAAACTCAAATAAAGATTACAAACTGACTTTTTTTGCCCAAATCTTTGCTATTCGATGTTTGTTACCTCAATCGAGCTACTAATCACCTCAAAAGTCTTCTAAACCCTGCAATAACACCTTAAAAAATAACTCCAATGAGAAAAGAAAAGATTAAAAAGCTTCTTCAAATCATAAAAATACTTTTGCTTATCAAAAATAGGTATAGCTAAGAGATTGAGGGCTCATGGAAGTGTTTTTTAACTTTGCGTGGTTGAAAATGACCCCCATAACATATTTATACCTTAATATTCGTAAAAGGGCCCACGGCCCAGAACTGGGTGTTGGGCACCTACCTGGTCCGCTTGCCCAGGTTCAGCTGCCCAGAGCGGGGGGCCTAGGCCTAAGCGTGCTGTCTCAGGGGTCTTGGGTGCCTAGGTGCCCCACCTAGGTGCTGGGTGGACTGTTTTTTGAAACCTTGTCGATTATGCCATATGCCTAGGGATATGGCTTTTAGATTCAATACTAGACCTAGACCACTTACGCTGGGTGAGTCAGTTAACAAAATAAAAATGCTATACTGGTCCCACATGGACCGCACTCCCATTGAAGTGTTATTTACAAGTTCTCAAGGCCTTTAAAGGCCACAAACTCCAGTAGATGTATTTGTTTGGTCGGTGTCATAATTCATTAGATGGCCAACAACCATCACCACAATACTTTCAACTAAAAGATGCTGAAGACATATGTTGTGGGTATTCCGTTTGTTGATTTTATACTAGTTCATACGTAGGATCACATTTTAAATGAATTGCTTTCCTTTATTGGATGATCCCTTGTTGTGCAGAAAATTCTGGACTTTCCTAGAGGATGAGATGAGTAGTGCTCGTGATGTTGGTGAACTTCATTGTTAGAATAGTGTATATTGGTCCTATATTTTTCATCGATAGTACTGCAATAATGTCTTCTATGCTTGCAAATTCTTGTATTGGGCCAGAGAGGCTATGGTTTTCCATTACATTTTTTTCAGGCTGTTCGTAGAAGGATTTTTGAGAAAGGGCTTAGAGTAGATGGGAGGAGTTTGGATGAAGTTAGGCCTTTGTTCTGTGAATCTGGTTCTTTTCCAGCTTTGCATGGATCCTCGATCTTTTCACGTGGAGAAACACAGGTAATATGCTATTTTTTGGTCTCTTTTTTGATTGTCAATTGTAAAACAACTAAGAGGCACTTCATTTGATCACATAATATGGAGCATTCCTATTCTGTCTAGTAGGTCCTGTGCACAGTGACGCTAGGAGCACCTGGAGATGCCCAGAAATTGGATTCCCTGGTTGGCCCTCCTACCAAGCGCTTCATGCTTCATTATAGTTTTCCACCATTCTCAATTAATGAGGTCGGCAAACAAAGTGGCCTGAATAGACGTGAAGTTGGGCATGGTAAGCTTGTTGTTGCAACGTTGAACCTTCCTGAATTGCTTGCATTGACTGTAGCTGGTATTTCTGTTACAGGTTAGAAATTTCATCATTAAAGAGCAAGTGTTACTTATATGAAATATATTGGACAGTGCTTGCATGAATTTTGGCCTAGTTTTCCCATATACCTCAAAATTCTATGAGTAACATCCTTGTGAAGAATCCTTGGAGAGTGCATAAATCGACTCACTACACTTGCTACAAAAGCAATATCCGGCTTAGTGATGGTCAGATAAATCATCCTGCCTACCAGTCTTCTGTGCATTCCTGGACCTTCAAACAACTCCCCCTTATCAACCAATAATTTTGTATTTGAATCCATAGGAGTATGACCTGGTTTACCACTCAATATTCCAGTCTTTGTCACAAAATCAGTCACATACTTTCTTTTAGACAAGCAAATGTCATACTTTGATCTGGCTACTTCAATTCCTAGAAAATACCTCTGAGTCTGATTGATAACACACTAATATCATAATATTTCTGAATATTATATAATCAAATGTAACTCTAATAGTTGAAGTTAGTGGACCATGGTTGATAAGATCAAATCGTACTAGAATATATCTTAATAACCACTTAATATCTCAATCCCCAAGAATTCAGCTCAGGCTTGAAATTTGCGGGATACTAAAAATTGTATCAGGCAGCTATTTTCCGTCACTTGACGGGATGCAATTTGCTTTCTCTCTCTCTCTCTCTCTCCCCCCCTCCTCCCAAGATAATCTCTTCTTGTCAGCAAATCCATTCCAACCGCGCTCTTTTATTCTCACTCTCTCTCTCTCTCTCTCCTCATCCCACCATTTCTCGACAATCTATCTCCGTGGAAAATGCACCCAATTTGCTGGACAAGCGACCCACCTTGTCGAAGAATGTATTTAAATCGCCTGAAAACTAACCCAACTTACTGGAAAAGGGATCCTCACTACTTGAAGTTTCAGGCAATTGTTGGAAAACTGACCCAACTTGCTGGAAAAGTCATCCACTTCCCCAGAAAAAATCATTCGCTTTGTTGGAGAATAAACTTGACTTGCTGGGAAAGTGACCCCCCACCAGAAATTTCTCTATTTTGGAAGAAATTCGTGCTCGAGTTGCCTAAAATTGCTCTGTTTTTGCCAGAATTTGTATAAGCATGGCCGCAAATTCCTGGGTTTATACTAGAACTCGGCATGATGGTGAAGGCGTGAACGTAGGCATGGTCATCGAGGTGCCTATAGTCGAGCCCATATCAACAGTGGAAAGGCCTAGTCTTGAAATTTGGCCATGAACAAGAGAAGAGCCGTTGTTTCCTTTGGCTTTCATCTCTAAGATATGAATAGGAACTGGTTGTTCTAAAAAGGTAGTTATGGCCTCTTCTGAATAATTCGTTGGAGAAAGCAAGAGCCTTTGTTACACTGTTAAATAGGGGCTGCCAATGGGTAGGGCCTGGGCCGGCTCGGCCCGGAGAAGCCTGGGGCTGATTCAGCCTGACCTGGTGAGGCCCGGCCCCGATCTATGCTCGTCAAAACCCAGAAGCCTGTCGCGACCCATTAAGGCCTGGAACTATACCAAAAACTCGGGCCAGCCCATTAGGCTTATTGGGCCTTGCCCAGCTCAATTTAGATTTTTCTTTTTAAATCCCTCTCCAAACTTTAGAAAAAACCCTAGAAATCCTTACAAAAATCAGAAAAAACCCTAGAAACCAGAGACCTTAGAAAGAAACCCTAGCGATAAAAAGAAAATGAAAACCATTACCTGCAAATTTGCCCTAATTAGTAGAAGGGGAAAAGAGACCTAGAAACCTTAGTGATAAAAAGAAAACTAAAAAAAATTACTTGCAAATTTACCCTAATTAGTAGAAGGGGAAAAGATACCTTAGAAAGTAACCCTAGAGATAAAAACAAAACTAAAAAAAAAAATTGCATGCAAATTACCCTAATCAGTAGAAGGGGACAAGGAAAACATATGTTTATAGTGGCGCCATGCCTGGACAATGACCACAACTTCGAATTTTTTCAAGACACCTCCGTCTTTAGCCTTGATCAGAAGATAATACTTATACCAGAGACCACATGTTTCTCTCCCTCCCTTAACAACCTCAGAGAAATCCAGTTGAGGATGGTGATCTTGGTTGTATGTTTCCACGCAAAACTCGCCCAAGTCCTAAACCTTTGTGTTCGATTTCACGTTTGGGATCTCTGCCCTCCCTCCTAGCCTTAGAGCAGAAGAGAAATCAAGGGAGAGGAGAGAGGATGACGAAGAGAGAGAAAGAGCCAGAGGACACAGAACGCCATCAAGGGAGGGGAGAGAGGATGACGAAGAGAGAAAGAACGAGAGAAAGATGCAAAGAACGCCATTTCTAGTGGGGCTGGTACGCAGAGGAGGACGCATGTAGAGATAGAAGGACGCATGTAGAGATAGAAGGACGCAGAGATGGGGGCAGTTTTAATGAGAGAGAGATAGAGGAATTAAATGTGGAGATATTTGCTCCTCGCAAAATTTTGAGAGTTAAATGTCGGTGCATGTAGAGATAGAGACAAAGGAGTTACATTTCGGGCTTGTTTTCAACCTGGCCCAGCCTAGCTCGGTAGCAATATAGATCCACAATAGCTCGGCCCTGCTGGCTGGGTAGCAATATAGATCCACAATAGCTCTACCCTACCCGGCATGGTAGCAATATAGATCCACAATAGCTCGACCTACCCGGCCGGAGGCTCGTTAGCTGGGCCGTCCTAGAAGCCCGAGGCTCGGCCCTGTCAATTGGCAGCCCTACCATTAAAGCTAAGAGAAATGGTAGGAAAAAAATTCTAAAATACAGGTAGAAGTCAAACAGGTGCAAAAAATGATCATCATCATCATAGCCTTTTCCCAATTAATTGGGGTCAGCTGCACGAATTTTGATCAGCTATTATACTATATTAAAGACCATATCCTCAGTGAGGTCATAAGTCGCCATATCTTTTCTAACTACTTCCAACCACGTCCTGTTGGGCCTACCCCTTGCCTCTTTCAATCCTTCGACTTTTACTAACTCGTACCTCCTAGAAGGTGTTGTACTAGATCGACGGCACACATGGCCAGCCCACCTGAGTCTACTCTCTCTCATTTTACCCCTTATTGGTGCCACACCTAGATTTTTTCGAATGGATTCATTTCGAATTATATCCTTTCTTGTCTTGTCACTCATCCATCTCAACATCCTCATCTCCCCTACACTCATTCTATGGGCATACTGTTTTTTGTCTGCCTAACATTTCGCTCCATAGAGCAAAAAATGATATATCAAGTTAATATCTAATTCAAATATATCTAATGTCCGGCAATGGCATTATTCAAATTTTTAAAAATTTGAATATTCAGATTTTGTTTTGTCAAACAGACCTTAGCTAGCCCAAATCTTTATGTCTTAACATATTGATTTAGGTGCCTCTTTAGATGATTGATTCTTTCTTGATCATTGCATGGTTTTGTTGAAATCATGTGCCACAACAATTTCGCGAAGACATACAGAATTGTTGAAACTATCGAGGGATCAAGCTTATGAGCCATACTATGAAGCTTTGGGAAAGAGTCATTGAGCAATGACTAAGGCATGAAACAAGTATATCTAAAAACCAATTTGGTTTTATTCCAGGAAGGTGAACAACTGAGGCTATTTTCCTACTTAGGCAACTGATTGAGAAGTTTAGGACGAAGGGAAAAGGCCTCAATATGATTTTTATTGATCTAAAGAATGCTTATGATAGAGTACGATTTGATTTAGCGGGTGTTGGAAAAGAAAGGAGTCTCTAAACACTGCATCGACTTGGTGAGAGATACGATGGAGCGGTTACTAGTGTATGAATAACTAGTGGAGAGAGGAGTGAGTTTTCAGTGACAATAGGCCTACATCAAAGGTCAGCAATGAGCCCATACCTCTGTCTTAGTTATGGACGACCTAACTAGGCACCTACAGGATGAGGTACCGTAGTGCATGTTGTTCGCAGATGATATAGTTTTGATTGATGAGACCCGAAACGACATCATCACAAAGTTATAACTTTGGAGGGATGCTCTAGAGTCCAAAGGTTTTAAAATTAGTCAGACTAAGATGGAGTGCAAATTTAGTTATAATAGGAGTAGAGCCGAGGAAGTAGTTAAGATTGACGGCCATGAAGTATAAAAATGACCGCACTTTTGATATCTTGGGGCGATAATTCAGGAAAATAGAGAGATCGAGGAAGATGTCGCACACAAAATTAGATCTGGGTGGGCAAAGTGGAGATGTGCAACTGGAATTTTATGTCATCGCCACATACCAATAAGGCTGAAAGGCAAGTTCTATCGGACAACAGTGAGACCAGCTTTGCTCTATGGGGCAGAATGCTGGGCGGACAAAAACAATATACTATAGAATGTGTAGCGGAGATGAGGATGTTGAGATGGATGAGTGGCAAGATAAGAAGGAATATAATTTGCAATGAATCTATTTGAGAGAATTTAGGCGTGGCACCAATAGGTGATAAAATAAGAGAGAGTAGACTTAGGTGGGCTGGCCATGTGTGATGCCCACTAAGTACAACGCTTGTTAGGAGATGCGAATTAGTTCAAGTGGAGGACTGAAAATGTCAACGGGTAGGCCCAAAAGGATGCGGTGGGAAGTAGTCCAAAAAGATATGGGGACTTATGATCTCACTGAGGATATAGCCTTTAATAGAGCAGATTGGAGAACCTGAATTCATGTAGCTGACGCTGATTAATTGGGACAAGGCTAAAATGATGATGATGATGAACTAGCTCAAAAGTTTCAAAGTAGTCAATGCCAAAGGTTTAGATGTATCCTTTGAGCAACCAATGCAACTTTTAATCTCTCGATGGTGCCATTAAGTCTAATATTTTACTGCATAAATTCAACATCCAACAATTCTTTTTCCAGCTAGTAACAACATGTGCTCCCATGTATCATTCAAATTGAGTGCATCGATTTCCTCTTCCATTGCTTTCTTCCACTTAGTAGGAGAAAGTCCTTCCTCAAATGACTTAGGGATAGAAATATATGAAAGAGCTAAAGCACAACTATGATAGGATGGAGAATATTTTGCGAGGTTAAAAAGATTGTGCAATTAGATGTTAGAGTACAGAACCTTATACTTTTATGGATGGCAATATGTACATTATTGTCAGTAGACTACCGGTGAAGATGATGATTGAGTAGTTGGTGATCTGGTGGAGGGTTTCCATTGTACTTTACTTCTTATGTAAACCTTTATGGGTGGCTCCTAAGGGGCACTATGATGTGTAGGAGTAGTAAGTTTAACTGATCTAGGTATCTGAGGTGAATAAGAAATATCAACAGGACCAGGAAGAGGAATTATAGAAGAAGAGGACTGTGAGACTTCTTCCGGAATAAGATAAAATAAAATGTGCATCAAACATGACCCTTTTTTGAAAAAATAAGGATTGTTGTAGAAAAAACTAACATTAGTGCAAACAAATTTCTTTTGTAAACTAGGATGATAGGATCGATAACCTTTCAAAAGTGTGAATACCCATGAAAAACGCACTCAAAAACTCAAGGATCTAACTTATCATTACTAGTACCCAACACATGCATAAAGCAAACACAGCAAGCACACTCATGGAGGAACAAAGCAAACACACCAAGAAAACACATTGTTGGAGGAACAAAGCAAACACACTCATGGAGGAACAACAAACATCGGAGTATCAAGGAAGAGAACAGAGTGGTGTTTTTCCTTTCAAAGCTGAAGAGGGCGTCTGATTAATTAAATAACATGATGTCAGCAAGGCATCTCCTCAATAAACTTTTGGAACATGCATATTAATTAGCAGAGTGCAAGTACTTCAAGTCAATATTGATTTTTCCTGTCAGCAACTCCATGTTATTTTTTTAAGAAAGGGTGGCGTTTGTTGCGTGGTTGGACCTCGTATATCGGCAGCCTTGAAGAGAGATATCTAAAGAGTTCATTCCGACTGATAAAGTCTGAGCCATCCCTCATATATTGAGAGATGGATGATGAGGAGTTTCTCTCATAGGACCATCGGGTAACATTAAAGTCTTCTCCCAAGCACCAAATGGGGTGTGGTAGGGACGCAACAAGTTCCAACTTAGACCAAAGTCTGCTTCCGAGGGTGGGTGAGTTTGGGCCATAAACGGCCGTGAATTTCCATTTGACCTCGTCTGAGGTGCTAGAGAGAAGAATTGAAATTGAAAACTCCCCTATCTAGGAGGAGTTTAGGATATGTTCTGAAGGGTTCCATACCGCCCAGATTCCTCCTGAAGCCCCATTCGCCGGAAGAGCGACCCACTGGCAAGGTCTTCTTCCCCAGACCTGGCGAATGAGTTTGACATTGGGCTCTGTTTGTTTGGTTTCGATGGGGGCAAGAACTACAGGAGAGAGTTTGGAGGTGAAGTCTTTGACAACGTCCTTCTTGGAGGACTGTCCTAACCCTCGAACGTTCCAAACTAGCAACTTCATCTTTTGGGGGTGAGCAAGGAGGAGGAGGCCAGTTTGAGGGACCTCCTTGGATGGTTTGTAATGGAAGGAGAGGGGAGACAGTCTGCAGGCTGTCCCACAAAGGAGATGGAGGAGAAAAGGTTGCAAAGCTCTCTCTGTCCTTTGAATTTCACTTGCATCCTGCTCCGCGTCTGCTGTGAGGAACTTGTGAGCCGGTCCTTTATGTCCATCATACTCGAACCCCTTAATTCTGTACATCTCTATCATTCTATCTTCAGCTCTGTTTGTCCCATCCCCGTCGACCTCCTCTGCCTCGACGGAGGCTAGGGAAGGAGAGATGGGTACCTGTGAGTTCTCGAGGGGTATAGTAACAGATTTTGCCGATTTAGGTACCTCGGCAGACTCAATTTCAGAATCTGTCAAGTCAAGTGTCACGGTTTCAACTTCTGCCATGGGTGAGGGTGGGTTGGAGGGGTAGAGGTCAGGGGGTAGAAGGGGTTGGGGCACTAAAGAGTCTGAGGCAAGAACCTGGGTAGAGATGTTGCTAGGGAGAGTAGGAGGAGCACGGGAGGAGAAAGGGGGCAAAGTATGAAGCGGCTGGGGGTTAGGCTCCAAGTTAGGGTTTGGTAAGAAAGGTGAGGGGGGAGAAGGGATATCATAAGGGAAGGGGAAGGGCAGCGGAGGGTTAGTGACAGAAAAGGATGGGCGATAAGTTAGGAAATGGTGGGTCTGGATGGAGGAGTAACTGGATACCATCACGGGGGAGGAGGAAGGCCAAGCAATCTGGAGTGTTTGAACCCTGCGGATGAGGGCGAGGTGCGGGGTGTACGACAGGTGAGGGGCCAGCAGAAGAGAGATGGAAGCAGGGTCAGGGGGAGAGTGGTCTATGGAGTGAGCAGCAACCATGTCCTAGGGAATAAGGTCTCTGTTCGTAATCAGGTTGGGAATATGGCTGATCAACGGCTTGATCTTCTTGACCGGTTGAAGAAAATCTTCAAGGTTCAGGGGGAAGAAAGTCAAGGAGAAGGCAATGAAGAGTGGTTAGGTGCCTTGATCCCGCCTTCCGAATCTAGGTGATTTAGCGGCACGTGTCTCGGGTTTCTGGTGAACCCAGGATTTGAGATCGCTCTCTCGGAACCTTGCTCAAGGGCAAGGGCAGGAATACCAACCAATAAGAGAGGAATTTTGGGTGGGTTCGGGCCTTACTCGAGCTGGCTCGCGTGGGCGCCCTCTTAGATCACGAAGAAAGGCCCCCAGCTGCTTAAGCTGGCTCGGAATCGCCTTCCTTGACCTGTAATCCTTTTGTTTTTTTGGACAACACTTCTATGGTTAACTTGTAAGAAAAGTGGGTCGAAGGGACCTACCCTTGTCTTACGGCAATACACGTTCACATGAGAAGGCGAAGAAGTGCAATGTTCTGTGAAAGATAAAAAAGAGAAGAGAGCTTGACGTAGGGGTGACACTAGCATGACAACCAAAAATTACCGACTCGGAGTTGTAGCAAGACGGGCATGGTTCTTAGGACCAGCATGACGACAATACTACTCGAAACCAAGGTCGGCGCATAGGTGATAGGCTAGGTCTACCCTCAATCAAGTGAGAGAAGAAAGAGGTGAAGAGGAGAGAACGAGACGGCAAAGAGAAGGGGAAGCCCGGACGTCAATAGGCATCGCGGTGGGCAATGCAAGGAGACAACGCATCACTTGTGGACGGCGCCAACTCTTGATGAGGCACACGGCGATAACTTCTCCTAGGTCGCACGACGATAGGCACGAGACGCAGGGAGAACGACGATGGGTGTCGGTCGTGTGGAGGAAGCTCACGGCGATGGGTGTCGTCAGAGCCTCTAGCGGGCGGCGATAGGTATTGCCGTCTCCGCTAGACGCGCAGAAGAGGAGGATCCCTGCAGGCGACAACAAGCTTTGCTGTCTGGGTTCTTCACCGAGACGTCACGGCTACGTCTGTGGGCGGCGATAAGCAGCGTCGTCTACAACCTTCATTAGAAGAAAGAGACAGACGAGTAAAAGGGGAGGGGGACTCGTGCATGGCGCTGCTATCGCCATGCAAAACCTGTGGGACCAAGGGAGGGGCATGCTCAACACTGCCACTGTCGTGCACGACCTTTGCAAGGAACTCAGACAAAGAAGAGGGATCAGAGAGGGGAGAAGAGAGAGAAGAAAAGAAAAAAGAAGAGAGAAGGTTTACCTCAACACTAGGGGTACCGGTCAAAAAGTTTCTCTCACCTCACTCTTTCTCTCAATGTGACACCACAATGGTAAGAAAGAGAAACTTGTATTAAGTGAAAACTCTCTCTTGTGTTTGTATGCCTCTGCTTCTTCTTTTCGTACAATGATGGTATGTGTATATAGAAGAAGTATGCCGCAAACATGGGTGGATGATCAAAAGTAACCCTAATTGCTGGAAATTCAGATTAAATTGAATTAAAAGAAATTAGAAAATAGGATGCATAATGACAGATTTTTCCCCGTCCTAACAAGTTGTGGAATTCCAGAACAGTCCCTATGTTGCCCTAGGACTTGCATGATCTTGCATGACTGATCCGGGGTCGTTCTGATGCCTGGTTCATCGTAAGATGATTGTTTTCTTGTAGGGCTCGGGATAGCAATCGATTTGATACCAACTTCGAGCCATGGATTGTGTTTTTGGTGCACGATCATGTGACTTGAAATTAGGCAGATCTTGAAACTTTGGATCGATAGTGTGCTCTTTCCTTGATGTTTTATGTATTTTCTTCGTTGAATCACACTGAGAATGCTACTACAATCACGGGGCACCAAACGCAACTCCATTCCGTGGCCGAACGAAGATTTTGCAAGTTTGGAATTTTGGCCGGAATCAAGGATTCGGGCGACAGAATTTGCAGTCTGTTCGTTGGCTTCGTGTGCAGAATCCGACCGTTAATCATGTACGAGGTTCGGGTCAGAGATGGCCCGAGACCTTTGTCAGAGATTGCCCGAGAGCTTATGCCCGCAATGGAATTGGTCTCGTGTTGATTGGGCTCACGAGCGGCGTGATTTGGCCACTCAAGCGAGGCACGACGCTATTGAATTTTCTGCACTTTTCTTCACGGATCAGCTACTTCTCTCTAGCATTTCTTCGCGCTCGGGTAGAGTCATTGGGCATGCCACATATTGAATCGCTCGTCTTGTCTAGACGAACATGCTCACCAAATTTGAGCGCGATCCGGCTTAGGACGAGTGAGATATGAGCGTCGAAAGTCACTGGTCGCGGCTGTTCCTTCAATGGTGTAGTGTTGCAGGGTTGCCGCACGGGAATAGCGTGTGACTCTCCTGTTTCACTCTTTCGCCTATAAATTCTTCTTGGAATGTCCATTTGAGGTGAAACTTGACCCTTGGGGGTTTTCAACCGTGCCAGATCCAATGGTGGTGGTCCCACAACAATTTGAGACGTTGAAAATGTAGCTCTAGTTATAGGGATCCGTTTCAGGGTGCTAGAGGCCGATTCTGCTAGAATTGTTTCTCAATCTGCACTGGCTTACACTTGTCCAAATGCGACGAAACTTGGCAGTAGACTCTTGAGATACCTCATGAAGATCTTGGCAAGTTCTGGGGCTGTTTTGAGACTGTTTGAGTTTTCACTACTTGCTAGGCCTTTATTATGCAGGGGCCCCATGTTAATGAAAAATAATCTCCAACAGCATGCCCCGTCGAATGTTGCGCTTCGAGAGAATCGAGAAGTGCAATCATTCGAGAAGTTTGAGGGATCTTTGTAGAGTCTGCACCCTAAAGAGGCTATCCGTGGTTCTGGAGCATGAGGCTTTTGTCAGGACCTCCTCGCACAAAACCACGCCTTTTTTTGAAGGAACAATGCTACGAACCTTCGCTCGGCGTTGTTTGCTGCTACACTAGGTTTGCTTTTGATCCTCAAGGTACCTCCTGTAGGTCTCGTCTAACGGGGTCCAGTTGGGGGCTCTGACCCAACCTGAAAGTCTGGTCCCATGTAGGCTAAGGGGTTTGGCGAAGACTACCCTGAAGCTTGAGGCTGGTTAGACCCTGGCTTCGTCAGTTTCTTGCCTTTGCGATGACTCTTAACATTTTTGGAGGGATCTTTTGGTCATCGTCTTCACCCTCAAGGACTCCTGTTGTTGTTGAACTGGGGAGATCTTATGCGACTCTCACTCCCTGATGAGCCATGAAACCGGGGAGATCTTATGCTCCCTGGCGCGGGTTTTAACTTTAACAGAAGTGGTGCAGTGACGACGGCTTTCACTAACTTCTGTTATTTCTGGGCTCTTTTGCCCATGACCTTGCGATCATTGTCCACCCTTTTCATCCATTTTGCCCACGGTGCCTTTTTGAGGTGTTCACCGTGCCTGGGTTTTTGTTTTTCCATGAAACTCTCTTACTCATGATTTTGTAACCATGTCCGTTTGTCCTTTTTACTCATGGCGTTCCCTTGTCCAGGTGTACACCATGCCTTGTTTTTTTGAGAGGACGTGTTTTAGGGTCGTGCCTTCAAGGCCTGTGCGAAGCCTTTCAACGTCTTGCGGCCTATAGTTTAGGGTCATACAGCTGGACCGTAGCAGTAAGGAATGGCAGTCTGTAGAGGCCATAAAGTGAGTTTGGTGATGACTTTGACTCACTTGGGAGGATGGCATGAAGTTGCCTGTGAAGAGTTGATTGGATGGTAGGTGAAAGGTGGCAACCCACTAGCTGAGGCGAATACGGATGCCAAGGTGGCTTGCCGTTTGGTGAGCATGGGTAAGACTCACTGGGGGATGATGAAAGATGGTGAAGGTGGCCCGCGCACACGAATGGGCTGGCTAAGGAAGACGTGCGTGGTGATGCACATAAAGGGCGTACACGCCTACGTAGGCTCATTGGGGAGAAGAGGGTACGCGCACACAAATGAGTGGTTAGGGAAAGCGTGTGCGAAGATGCACGTGTAAGGGGTGTGCTGCTAACGGGGCATATTTTAAGGTCGCGCCTCCTAGACTTGGGCAAAGCAGTTTAACGTCATGCGGCCAGGACGCGCACTATGGTTTAAGGTCATATAGCTTGGACTGTGGTTATGTAGTTTTAGGTCATGCAACCAGGACCGTGCAGTTTAAGGTCGTGCAATTAGACTTCTGTTACAATTTAGGGTTGTATAGTTTGGACCATGGCTATTCAGTTTAGGGTCATGCATCATAGACCGTGGCAGTGCAGTTTAAGGTCATGCAATGCGGACCATGGCTGTGCAGTTTAAGGTCATGCAATGCGGACCATGGCTAAGCAGTTTAAGGTCATGCAATGCGGACCATGTCTGTGCAGTTTAAGGTCATGCAATGCGGACCATGTTTATGCAGTTTAAGGTCATGCAATGCGGACCATGGCTGTGCAGTTTAAGGTCATGCAATGCGGACCATGGCTGTGCAGTTTAGAGTCATGCAATACGAACCATGGCTGTGCAGTTTAAGGTCATGCAATGTAGACCATTAAGTGATGAAGGCATGCGACTCTATGGGGAACAGGGCCGTCACCAGAGACTGGACTCCCTGAGGAGTAAGACTGTGACGCAGGGAAAGAACTTCCTGAAGAGGCAGGACAATGGTCCAGAGGGGAGTGCCAAGGCATGCGCGCGACACCAAGTGTGGAGTGGCACATGCATCACTAAGCCTAGGTGATGCGTTAGGTCCCTTCGTGAAGCACGCGGCAGTAGGCTCTGACGTTTCGTGTGGCGGTGATTTGTGGACGAGACGCGCGACAGTGATTCCTGGACGAGACACATGGCGATAACCTCTGGACGAGATGCGCGGTGATAGTCTGTGGTCGAGGCGCACGGTAAAAGTCTTGATGGGGCGTGGGACACTAGCCTTTTGATGAGGCATGCGACGCAAGTCTTTACGAGGGCCGCGACGATGATGCTTGGTCTCGGGCTTGGCCCGCCCCGGTTTGGTCTTATCGCCATCAAGAGCTGGGGAATGGAGCATCATTCTGAGTTTGTCGGGGGCAGTTCGCGGTACCACGCGGTATAAAAAGGGGAGAAAGTTTACTGTTTTAACGAAGGGTAAAACTGTAGAAAACTTCGTAGAGAGAGAGAAGCTTTCTGGTGAGGGTTTTCTGACGAGCACTTCCTGGCCAAAACTTGCAGGGATAGGTCTTTAGGGATTTTTCTGGTGAGCTTCTGGAGGTGCGAAGCTTCGCAGCGTGATTGCGAACCTTTTTAGGAAGTGTCGAGGCTTTATGAGCAAGGAATAGGGCTTCTCGAGGCCTTAGCAGGATTTGCAGATGTGCCGTGTCGGAGTTCTAGTGCTCCTCCGGTCGTTTTGCTGCTAAAGGGGACGTCGCAGGGAGTTCAGAGGGCTTTGTCAACTCTCTGGTTGTTGAAGGAGAAGGAGAAGGGGTTGCATTGAGTTCACCGGAAACTTAGTAGAATTCCGGTGACTTTGGCAAACTGCTGAAGTGGGAAACGATGGAGAAGGGCAATCCGTAGGGTTGCAGCTTTCGGGGATTTCTGGTGGTTTTCGCCAACTCCAGCAACAAACAGAAGGCGGGAAGGATTTTCCCGGTGAACAGGGGTGGATTCCCCGACGGAGAGGGGAAACGCCGGTGGGAACCCGGAGGGTCGTGGGACCGTAACAGTCGCGAAGACAGAGGGTCGTGGGGCGGCGAACGGTCACCCTCCGCACGCGCGGCGATGGCCATGCCGCAAGTGTCGGGTGGCGTTTCCGGATTTCAAGGGTCGCACGTGCGGCACGTGGTGACAGTTGTAGCAAGGCATTAATACGCCTTGGTTCGCGAGACGTCGATAGTCCTTGGCTGATCGTGAGACGTCGATTCCCTCCTGGTGGTGATAGTCTTGCCTTTGACTGCGAGACGATGATTGCATCTCAGTGGGCAGACGACGATAGTCCCGCCTGGTGAGTGCAGTTTCTTCGTGACCGGGTGAATAGTTTATGCTTTTGGATAAAAGCCCTCTGACACATGCCTTCTCCACGATCAGCTAAGGTCTCTAAAGCTTTCAGGGTGCAGGCCTCTTCAAACAGGGGCCTCGTCTTTGAGGACGAAGAGCCCCTTTTTACTGAGAATGAACTGCATCCCTCTCCTCAACATCTTGTCTCCGGAGGTGAGTGCGAGTACAGCCTGGTAATCATGGGCAACAAGGCGATCCCTCTTGCCACCTTGAGAGGGAGTCGTGCACGTTCTGCTCGTAGGGAACCAATCATAGGTTCAGCCTTTGTAGTCACCTCCTTTTCTGGGCAAGTCATTCACCCTCTTGTCTGGCGCATCTGGGGAGGCTTTGTTGTATTGCAGGCTGTGATGCCCTTTCCTGCACAAGTCACCAGGCTTAATTGCCATAATGTCTCTACAGACAACAGCCGTGATCTTCTTAGAGCCACTTATCAACTTTTCAGCCAGGCTTCTCTCTTCAAGCTGATCATGTTCCCTTCTTTGGCGAAGAGGCTGATAGACAACCTCTTAGACTTCGATGTTCCTTGCGCAGACTTGTTCAAAGTGAAAGTGATTGAGATGGCTCATCAAGCTAGGGAAGTTCTGTATTTAGAAGAATCAGCTTCTACTGAGGAGTATCTCTCTATCAGACTACTTAGATTCTTTCTCGAGCCTTTAACTGTCACAGATTCTGTGGTGGAACACTTGGGTAACCTTAGAACCAGCCTGCTCATGCGTCAGTTCGTTCATCCTGATTTCTAGATTTTGCCTTCAGAGGTTCCCTCGATTGCTAAAGAAATCGCATGCTTTGAGAATGAGGATGACATGACGATTCGTGAATGCAACATCAGCGATTTGCAAAGCTTGATTATTGTGGCCCGCGAGGTGGGAAAGGACCTATTTTCATCTCAGTTGGTGCATGGGGAATATCCTCCTTTGGTTAGAAAGTTTGCACTCCTCCAGGCGGCAGCTTTGAAGGACGGGATCAAGTGGGCACAACAGGACCATTATAGGCTTAGCTTTGAGATTTGACCGGATATTTCTATTCATAGCTCTTTGTACCCAAATAGCGATAGAATCCCCCTTTTTGCCTTTTTGCTAATATTTGTAACCATCTTTGATTGATGAATGAAATGACTGTTTTCTCTTCCCTGTGCATGGCATGTCTTTTGTTCCCTCTTTTTCTTCTTCATTTCATTGCTTCCGCTCTTTCATGGTTTTAGACGAGAGAGAATAGCCTACTCCTTGCTTCGTTTTGTGGCAGCCTGCTGTGGCTTCAATGACCTCGAATGGGGGAGCAGTGGCTTTCGCACCCCTTAGTGTTTGATTGGAGAGGGACTCATAATTCATGGCTTCCTCACCCCTTCGATTCGAGGTGCATTAGTCTTGAACTCATCATAAGTTTTAGTCTCAGGGACAAACTTCTTTAAGTGCTGAGAGTTTGAGTCGGGAGATTGCTGACGAGGGTTGCCGTGGTGCTTGAACAATCCCTCGACACGAACTGCCTTAGAGATGAGCTCTGACATGGAGGGTAGATTGGATGCCTTGACATGTAGGGCGATCTCGGGAAGCATGTTTCGTATGCCGGTGTGGACTGCTTCCTTCTCGATCTTGGGAGTGGCGTGAAAGGTCGCTAGCTCTCTCCATCGGATGATGAACTTGTCAACCGGCTCACCAGGGTCTTGCATCAAAGTGAGGAGCTCGATGGTTTCCACATTCCTTTGGACTTCGTAGAAGTAGAACAACTGCTCCATTTCTTGTCAAGTGTACACCGAGTTTGGCTGCAGCCGAGCATACCATTGGAAGGCTGGTCCTTTGAGAGTCTTGACGAACTGGTGGAGGAGGGGACGTCCATTAGTTGCTGTCTCCCGGCAGGCCGCTGGGAAGTGGGCTGTATGCTGGTGAGAGACGTGGTACCATTGAACAGGGGGAGTTTCCCTTTTTGGTAGTTCGGGGAAAACGACACCTGGTCAACGTACGAAGGATACGACTTTTGGTAGAGTGGCATCTCCTACATGCCCGGGACCTTGTTGTTGAGGCTATGGGCCACCATAGTATCTATGTCAGTTTGGGAGACCTTGTGAGAAGAGGCGCTGTCTTGGGAGATTGGAGGGGGAGTTTGCCTATTAGCTATGTCCTCACCGGTCGGGGAATCAGACGAAGAAGGGGACCTAAAGGCCTCTAGGCTCTCCATCTTCCGAGGATGGCTTGCATCATTTCCTCGAACTTGTTCATCCGCTCCTCCGGAGTGTCGTTCGAGTCAATGATCACCATGACACTGACCGTTTCTTCTGGAAGGTTAGAGTCAGGTGATGCAGCGGACTGCCGAGACTGGCGAGTCGTGCGTGGCACGTCTGTCTGGAGGGGCTCAACTTGCCCCGACTGAACTCGGGCTTTGTTTGCTGATCTTGTGAGGACCGGTTCTTGACGGTCTTGGGACCGTGACTTCTGGGTGGTGATCACCGAACAGTATTTCTAGACTTGCTCAGGTTCTGGAGTTTGAAGAGGGAAGAAGGGATTACAAGGCAGGAGGTCGTTAGGGGTGGTAACCTCGACTGCCTTGGTGGTTTCCCTGGTCAAGATCTGTAAGCCTCTTTTCTGCTTGATCCTGAGGCGGCTGTGGACCTCAGTCCAGAACCGAGCTGAGACCTGGATTGCCCCGTTTTCTTTGAGCATGCGAGGGCCATGTCTATGAGCTGGAGCAGGGAGTGGGGCCTAAGGATGGAGGGCAGCTTGGGTTCCTGTCTTGGAGGCCGGAGGCCTCTGTCTGACATCAAGCCGTTGCCCCTAATTCCTTTGTGAGGCTCGGGTGTTTGGTTGACCTGGGGTTGGCTCAAGATGGTACTCTTAGGGAAGACCTTTGAGTAACAAGGCTGGAGGTGCTTGCTTGGCGTCGGGGACATGGCGAAGGAAGAAGCAGGTTCGTGACTCCGCCTGAGTCGGGATCCGATAGGTATCTGCAAAGATGGTGAGTGTGCACCTTTAGGGTTAGCCGTCGGTCAATGGGATCGACCTGAGGAGGTCGAGACCCACGAGCTTGTGTTTGTGGGGGATGAGGCGGGAGCTTGTCTCTCACAAGGTGAAGCTGTGTGTGCCGGGAGGGAAGACGGAACAGTCGACCCTCCTGTGCTCGAGGTGGCATAGAGCTAGCCCTGCCTTGAGCTGTGGAAAGTGAATGCTGGATCGTGAGTCCTAACTCAGAAGTAGAGCAGGGAAGGAGGCTTGAGCGACTCACTTCCCTAGGATAGCCACGAGTGCAGGGATAAGGAAGTTCCTGACCCGGATCAACGGGTTGAACAACCCAGGTGCCATAGAAATAGGTGCAGAAAGTAAAAAAAGAAGTTGGTCAAACAAGAGCGAACTGACTAAGGGGTAGTAAGTTCCCCAATGGAGTCGCCAAGCTGGTTAGGTGCCTCAATCTCACCCTTCGGATCTAAGTGATCTGGCGGCACATGTCACGAGTTTCTAGTGAACTCGGGATTTTAGATCGCTCTCTTTGAACCTTGTCGAGGGCAAAGGCAGGTATACCAACCAATGAGAGGAATTTTAGGTGGGTTCAGGACTTACTCGGGCTAGCTCGTGTGGGCGCGTCTTAGATCACGAAGAAAGTCCCCCTACCTGCTTGAGCTGGTTTGGAATCGCTTCCCTTGACCTGTAATCCTCTTGTTTTTCTTCACAACACTTCTATGGTTAATTTGTAAGCGCTTGTCTTAGGGCAGTACACGTTCACATGAGAAGGCGATGAAGTGCAAGGTTCAGTGAAAGATAGAAAAGAGAAGAGAGCTTGACGTAGGAGTGAGACTAGCATGACAGTCAGAAATTACCGACTCGGAGTGGCAGCAAGACGGACATGGTTCTCGGGACCAGCACGGCAGCAATACTACTCGAAACCGTGGTTGGCGTGTCGGTGATAGGCTAGGTCTACTCGCAATCAAGTGAGAGGAGAAAGAGGTGAAGAGGAGAGAACCAGACGACAAAGAGAAGGGAAAGCCTGAACGTCAATAGGCATCGCGGTGGGCAATGTAAGGAGACGACGCATCCCTTGTGGACGGCGTCAACTCTTGACGAGGCACACGGCGAAAGCTTCTCCTAGGTTGCACGACGATAGGCACGGGACGCAGGGAGAATGGCGATGGGCGCCGGTTGCGCGGAGGAAGCTCGCAGACTGCGATGGGTGTCACCAGAGCCTCTAGCGGGTGGCGATAGGTATCGTCGTCTCCGCTAGACGTGCAGTATAAGAGGACCCCTGCAGGCGGCAACAAGCTCTGCCGTCTGGGTTCTTCGTCGAGACTTCACAGCTATGTCTGTGGACGGCGATAGGCAGTGCCTACAGACTTCACTGGAAGAAAGAGACAGACGAATAGAAGGGGAGGGGGACTCGTGCATGGTGCTGTCATCGCCATGCATAACCTGTGGGACCAAGGGAGAGGCATGCACGGCACTGCCACTGCCGTGCAAGACCTTTGCAAGGAACTCAGACAAAGAAGAGGGAACAGAGAGGGGAGAAGAGAGAGAGAAGAAAAGAAAAAGAAGAGAGAAGGTTTACCTCAACCATAGGGGTACCGGTTAAAAAGTTTCTCTCACCTCACTCTCTCAAACGCGACAACACAATGGTAAGAAAGAGAAACTTGTATTAAGTGAAACTCTCTCGTGTGTGTATGCCTCTGTCTCTTCTTTTCGTACAATGATGGTATGTATATATAGAAGTATTCCCCCAAACATGGATGGATGATCAAAAGTAACGCTATTTGCTGGAAATTAACATTAAATTAAATTAAAAGAAATTAGAAAATAGGGTACAAAATGACAGATTTGCCCATTCCTAACAAGTCGTGGAATTCCAGAGCAGTCCTTATGTTGCCTTAAGACTTGCGTGATCTTGCATGGCTGATCCGGGGTCGTTCTGATACCTGATTGATCGTAAGATGATTGTTTTCTTGTAAGGTTCGCGATGACGATCGATTTGATACCAACTTCGAGCCATGGATCGTGTTTTTGGTGCACAATCATGTGACTTGAAATTTGAGTAGATCTTGAAACTTTGGATCAATAGTGTGTTCGTTCCTCGATGTTTTTTTGTGTTTTCTTCACTAAATCACACTGAGCATGCCACTACGATCACGGGGCATCAAACGCAGCTCGATTCCGTTGCTTAACGAAGACTTTGCATGTTTGGAATTTTGGCCGGAATCAAGGATTCGGGCGACGGAATTTGCAGTCTGTTTGTTGGCTTCGTGTGCAGAATCCGACCGTTAATCATGTACGGGGTTCGGGTCAGAGATGGCCCGAGACCTTACACCCGCAATGGAATTGGTCTCGTGTTGATCGGGCTCGCGAGCAGGGTGATTTAGCCAGTTGAGCGAGGTATGATGCTGTCGATTTTTCTGCATATTTATTCACGGATCAACAACTTCTCTCTAGCTTTTCTTCGCGCTCAGGTATCATCACGGGGGTTGCCACATAACAAATTGCTCGTCTTGACTGGACGAACATGCTAACCGAATTTGAGCGCGATCCGACTTAGGACGAGTGAGATATGAGCGTCGAAAGTCCCTTCAATGGTGTAGTGTTGCAGGGTGGTCGCACGGAAATAGCGTGCGGCTTCTCTTGTTTTACTCTTTCGCCTGTAACTTCTTCCTGGAATGTCCGTTTGAGCTGAAACTTTACCCCTGGGGGTTTTCAACCGTGACGGATCCAATGGTGGTGGTCCCACAACAATTTGAGACGCTGAAAATGTAGCTCTAGTTATAGGAGTCCGTTTCAAGGTGCTCGAGGCCGATTCTGCCGGAACTGTTTCTCAGTCTGCATTGCTTTAAACATTTTGGAATGCGGTGAAACTTGGCTGGAGAGTCTTGAGAGACCTCATGAAGATCTTGGCAAGTTCTGGGGCTGTTATGAGAATGTCCGAATTTCCACTACTTGCTAAGCCTTTTTTGAGTGGACGCCGCATATTGATGAAAAATACCTTCCAACAAAGAGGAGTAGGGAATAGGAGAGGGTTGGAGGGTTAGCGGTTGGGATGGGTCAGATGGGTTGGGAGAAAGGGAAGGGTAAGAGGGATCTGGTCGTAGGGAACCAGAGGTTTTGCGGCAGAGCTGGGGTTGGAAGAGAGGGAACAGGAGAAGCCGAGGGGGTTAACCAAGGGAGGGGAAGTCAAGTTAACATTAAGGGGAGGCAGGGGTTTTGCGTGAAATGAGGTGCAGTTAAGCCATGTGTCACCTTCTAGAGAAAAGCGATCAATGGCGGGGTGCTGTTGGGGTGACTCACTTAGTGGGTTTGGTAGGATAGAGGCTGGAGGATTGATGGGAAAAGGCTGGAGGGGTAAAGGGGGTGGGTGACAAAGTCTGAGGAACAGAAAGAGGCGGTGATGGAGACAGATTGGCAACATCGGTCATCAGAAGGTCCGGGGTCACAGACTCCGTCAGGGACAAGAGTAGGGGCGTAGTCGGTGCAACCGACAGGTGGGCGTCGGTCAAAGACAAGTGTGAGGGTGAAGGCGGCTGCAGTAGAAGGCGAGGGGTGGGTGTCGAAAACGACAGGTGGGCATCGGACGAAGACAGGTGGGGGGGAAGGCGATGAGTGTGCAGGGTGGGGGGGCTCGAGAGGACACGTAGAAAGGGAGGCTGAAGTGTGGCAGGGGGGTAATAATGATGGTGGCTTAGGACATAATGCATTCGAAGAGACGGGCTGCGGGAGGAAAGAGGAGGATGGGCCGGGTCGACCCTGTTGGCCCGAAGAGGGGGGGGAGGGGTTAGAGTCCTCCACCACTTCTCTCCTGGGTCGATGGGGTGAGGGGGGATTGACAAAAAGAGGTGACCCGGTCAAGGCATTGGAATTCGGGTCAGTTGAGGCCTGCGAGCTCGATGAAAGCTTTGAATGCTTGGTGTCCAGTACCTTTCACCTGGATTGGTCGTGGTATTGGACACGTGGACGCCAGTACAACTTCCTCAGTGGAAATTGTCCCGGGTTGCTCGCTTTGAGTTGGGCCCGGTCCGGAGGACGCCGGTGGGGCCTCTTGCGGTGTCTCTTTATTCTGGTCACCAGAGTCCAGGGCTGAGCGGAGGTTTTCGATGCTGGGTTACTGCTTGCTTGTTGAAGAAAATGGGGTGGGGGGTGTGAGGTCGACGACCACGAAACGGAGACAGGGTAGTAGAGCTCTTCTATTTCGAGCCAAACAGTTTGTGGGATCCGACTAGTATCTAAAACTTCCAAGAGGAGTCGAATGGAGCCCAGAGGAAGAGTCTCCAGTGAAATCCAGTGAATGGATACCAGAGAACCACAAGCAGCCGCCACTCTCCGAAAAGTTTCGAGGGCCCATGCATGAAGGGGGATGTGATTTAGGGTAAGCCATACTCTTTGTGTTCTGAAAGAGCCTTCTTTAGGCGACCACGCCCGAAGTAGACAGGAGGCCCCTTTGAAGGAAGGGCAAGTGGCTTCCTGTAATGCATGTTGGGCTTCATCTGGTGAAGGAAAGGAGAAAAGGAAGTCGTCACTAGATAGGCATCTGCAGGTTAAGTTTGGCTCCTTCCAAAGTCTTCTGGCCCAATTTTCTCTCCCTCTTAGATCATCACGTGCAGGTTGGAAACTTCCTACTAGCGACGCTAGGAGTTGAGATTTGTTCTTCGAAGTCTCTTTAGAAGGGGAGTGGATGCAGGAAGGGAGGAAGGGAGAACCAACAGAGGAAGAAGAGTGGCCTCTTAAGGGCGAAGGGATGGTGGGAGGAGAAATGGTAGGAGTTTTGTTTGAGGCAACTGCTTGTGCAAAAGAGACTTTTGAGAGTGAGGCGAAACAAGCAAGGTGCACTTTGGATGTGGGTGGGCAGTTATCTGGGGCTGGGATGTATCCAATGAGGAGGGCTTAGGGCGAGGGGGAGAAGTAGGAGGGTTAACGGGTGGTGGTGGGGGAAGGTAGGTTTTAGGATACATGTCATAGATATTGTTCCAGGTGAGGGGGTGGAGACGAAAACAACGAACACTGGATCTCCTCCCCATTCATTCCTCCTTTCGGCAAGGATGGCATGGGAAGTGGAAGGATGGATACTAGGCTGTCGTACTTATTTAACAAATTTATTGTACTCTTCTTTTGTAAATACTAAACACAATAGAGCCACCAGCGGAATTTGATTGTAGTTATTGTCACTAGGTCCATTCAGATAAACATCATTCTTAGATCTATAACTTGATTTGCCCAAATAAGTTTAATAATCTTATCCCAACACTTATCAACTGTACGATTATGCTTTCGAGTTCTACGACCCCTGCCTCCATCACCTCTACTACGACCTTTTTTCTCAGTCACGACTACACCCCTTACCTCTACCTCCATCACCTCTTCCCACAAACATATTCAATGGTGATCCATCACTAATATTCTAAGTCAAAAAAAGATTAAGAGGCAGATATGTTGACACGTTGAATGCACATGCATATTATTAAAGAGATGACAACTCACTGGTTGCCAAAATTTGTCAATAAACAGAGAATGGTACTCAAGGTTAAGACTTGATAAAAATTTGGCAACTCCGAATTCTTCATGTTGCTTTCTTTGTAATTCTACATCACCATATGTAGGTTGATCAACATTCAGCTCTTCCCACATATCTTTAAAGCATTATATTTTTCACTGACACTCTTATCGCCTTATTGCAATTGAAACATTTTCTCGAACAGTTCAAATACAGAAGAGATGTTCTTATCTAATGAATGTGTTTGTTTTAGAATGTCCCAAATTTCTTTAGCAGTATTAAGAAACATCACATTTGCACTTATTTGAGCTCCATACTACTCCACAAACAAGTCATGATTATGCAATTCTCTATCATCTACTCTTCATATCTACTATCGGACTCACTAGGATTGTTTTCAGTCAAGTACTTCAATTCCCCCCTAGCACCATGGAATACCTTAATAGATTGAGCTCATACGGTATAATTGGACTTATTTAATTTTGTTGAAGTAATTTGTATCCCCACGTATTCAGGAAAGACGGAAGGTTCCAAGTTTAGTTTCATTAGTCATTTGGTATGAAATAAAAGATAAAGGAACCAACTAGGGTCATCTGAAGACAACCACTTATACCAAGTCTAGTGGAATGACAGGAACTATTTTTCTTTCTTAAAAAAAAGAAGATAGAGATCCCTATCTAATGTCCCAAATTTTCAAATGTTGCTTTTCCACATGCTAGTCTCAGTGGCGCAACATCTCGAACATCTGATCGCAATTTCCTTTGGTCTGGCAACATGGAGTCAAGGAAATATCATCTCATCTCTTTGAGCAAAATTTGCAAACCTAATGCCCTCGGTTGTCTCAGTATACGCATCCAGCATGGCAAATGGTGCTGCTTGGCAAATGGTGCTGGTAGCTAGCTATACAAGATGGTCAACTGTGCCAGCATGCCCTTTGCAACAAATATCATCTTACGCTTCTCCATGGTTGCTCCCAAGTGGGGCCTCTTAACTCCTCTGGTGCTTGGAGATCATTGCTTTGCAGCCTCTACCCATTTTAAGTCTCACATTTGTTTCCAACTCCAGAATTGACAATCGAATATGGTTTTGGTCAGACCTTTGGATTGGCCATAATGCCCTCATGGTTCGCTTTCATGACCCTTTTCGCCTTGTTAGAAACCCCTAGATTCTTCAATTGCTAAACTCCTTTCTATCGAAGGGAACTCCACAGCCTAGAATCCGAACTTCCATAGAAATCTCCGTGACAACAAAATCTTGGCCTTTCTGGAACTCTCCGCTCTTCTTCGTTCCTTCTATCTCCCCCCTCATGGCGAGGATAAAATCATCTCGTCTCCTACCCCTTCCAGAGTTTTCTCTGTTTCCTCCTTTTATTATAAACTTATTGCCTTTTCGCGGGACCCCTCACACCTACACTCTATTGTTGCCAAAGCTTGGATCCCTTTCATCCCCCCAAGATTCAAGTCTTCTATTGGATCACCTTGTCGGAGAGAGCCTTGGCAGTCGATCAGCTCCAAAGGAGAGGCATGATGATCCCTAATCACTGTTGCATGTGTCTGGAAGACGAGGAAACCAACTTGTACCTCTTCCTACACTACAAATCTGCTACTTTTCTGTGCGTTGACCTTCTTAAGTTGTTCAATTAGACCTAAGTGACACCCAAGTCTGCCCCAGCTCTTCCACCAAATGCGCTTCCTCCCGTGGCCCATATTAGTCACTATGCTTTAGAGAGCTTCGGTTGCTGCCACCCTTTGGAATATCTAGATAGAGCGCAACCATCGTAGTTTTCGCGGTCAGATCACCAACTCAAGGGCATCGACTAATAGTATCAGGTCCTTGGTCATCTTTTGGGCCATCAACCACAACCGCTTCAAGCTCCTTTCCACTTCTGACTTCCATCTTAATTAGGTAGCTATTCTCCACCCTGCACTTCCCTTTGGAGATTGTCGGACCCAGACCACGTCAAGCGCAACTTCGATGGTTGCTCCCTTCGCAACCCGGGCCCAGCGTGTATCGGGGCCATCTTCAGAAACCATGAAGGCACCTTCGTCTTCTCGTTCGCTCTCCTATTGGTTGAGTGGACGCCACCATAGAAGGGGCTCTTTAGGCGACTCTTTAGCGCACATGTCTTTGTCATCTTGGGGACTTGTTTTTTTATAATCACTTGCTTGTCTAGCATTTTTTGATACTACCACTGGGGGGGTGGTATTCTTATAGTGCTCTCTTTATGGGTAACCAATTTTTTGTGACCTGTAAATCCTTTACACTTAATATTGAGTTAACAATTTTCAAGGGAGAGAGAGAGAGAGAGAGAGAGAGAGAGAGAGAGAGAGAGAGAGACTTATTACTCAGAGCATAGTCACTTTCTCACACTTGACCAAACTAAGGCAATAACCCATCATCCAAATCTGAGCATCAACATGTTGCCACTCTCTGAGTAGACTAGAGCAACACCTTAACAGGTTTTTGAGAGAAGCTTTGGCGAATCATTCACGGTTGCTTACAAACTTTTATCTCGATCATCACATGAACAACAACATCACCACACTAAACGCACAACCCCATGAGTTTTTGCACACACAAAAATGAAAAGAAAAGAAAAAATAAATAAAAGGAGAAAACCCCATGGTTTGGATCAAACAGCGTAGGAAGTAACCCTTTTATAAGATAGACAAGAAAATCCCGATGGAGGAAATATTTAGGGTAGAGAACAAAAGCAAGAGGGAAGAAAATGATTCTGATATCATGTTAAAGAAAGAAGGTGGTGGGGGGGCGCAGGAGAGATGAAAAGAAAAGAGGGAGAGGAAGTGAGAGTTATGTGATTCTCCGATAAATTTCACGCACCTCTCAAATATCTTTTATATTAGTAAAATTAGAGAAAGCCAAAACTGCCTATATGAATTGGAAATAGGACATATAGGTCGTATTAACTTAAATATAAGAGAAATAAAAATAATAAAATGGATTTTTAATACTTTCTATTTTCATTACTGCATTAGTTGGACACTTATTCACACAAATTGTGTGACTATTGAATTGATTTTGCTTTATTTTTCTTGATTGCTTCATGCTTGACGATCCAGTTTGATTTCATAATGCATTTTGTTCTATCTCATTGGTGCCCTACTTGGATACTTGAAGCTTTGTTAAATCAGCGGATTGATTTATGGAGCTCAATAAATGGTCGATGTGAACAAATTTCTCTGTTATGGTGATATAAAAGTTAGAAAAGAGGAAATGGGAAACTTTTAAAGAGAAAATAGATAAAATAGTAAGTCGTTGTCGTTAAAGCCTTTTCCCAAGTAATTGGGGTCGCCTACACAAATCCTAGTATGTCATTCTGCTCTATGAAGGGCAATACTCTCATTGAGGCCATAAGTCCCCATATATTTTTTCACTACTTCCAACTATGTACTTTTGGGCCTACCCCTTGCCATTTTTAAGCCTTCTACTTGAACTAACTTGCACCTCTTTACAGGTGTTTTACTGGATTTGTGCCACATATGGCCAGCCCACCTAACTCTACTCTCTCATCTTATCACCTATTGGTACCACACCTAAATTTTACTTAACGTATTCATTTCGAATTCTATCCCTTCTTGTCTTTCCACTCATCCATCTCAACATCCTCATCTTCGCTGCACTCATTCTATGGGTATATTGTTTTTACATTCTATCCCATAGAGCAAAACTGGCCTCACCGTTGTCTTATAAAACTTGCCCTTTAGCTTCATTGATATACGACCATCACATAAAATTCCAGTTGTACATCTCCACTTCACCCACTCATCTTTAATTTTGTGTGCAACATTTTTCTCAATCTCTCAATTTTCCTGAATTATCGACCCACGATATCGAAAGTGTGCGTTTTTTGATATTTCCTGGCCATCAATTTTCACTACTTCCCCATCTCTACTCCTATTATTAAATTTGCTTTCCATATACTCTGTCTTAGTTCGGCTAATTTTAAAATCTTGCATCCCTCCCAAGTTCTAACTTTGTGCTGACGCCATTTCGGGTCTCATCGATCAAAACTATGTCATATGTGAATAAGATACACCATAGTACCTCATCTTGTAGATGCCTAGTTAAGTTATCCGTGACTAAGAGAAAGGGACGGGCTCAATGCTGACCCCTATTGTTGATCTATTGTCATTGAAAACTCACTCATTTCTTCGCTAGTTGTTCGTACACTACACAACGCTCCATTGTACATATCTCTCACTAAGTCGATGTAGTGTCAGGAGACTCCTTTTGTTTTAAACACCCACCAAATCAAATCTCGAGGTACTCTGTAATAAGCTTTCTCTAGATCAATAAAGACCATGTGGAGGTCTTTTCCCTTCGTCCTAAACTTCTCAATCAGTTGCCTAAGTAGGAAACTACTCTCGGTTATTGACCTCCCCGGCATAAAATCGAATTGGCTTTTTGATGCACCCATTTCATGTCATAAATAGCCTTAGTTATTTACCCTGGTAAAGGAGTTTGGTTGTGTTAGTTAGGTAGTCAACGTAAAACTTTTCCAAAACTTACAATAAAACAAAAGTACAAAATTTATTAACGAAAAAAGTGAAGTGCTGGGGCCATTTCGTATATTAATGCTCAACCATGAGAGATATGGGTGAAATTGGCTTCTGATTCCAATTAATATAAAAATCTCTGGGTTTCTCCAAAATGAACATCCTCTCAAAAATAAATAAGGGAAAAAAAGCGTGGACAGACATGTATACAGCCAGGTCTTGGCAGTGATCTCTAAAAATAAGCTGAGTTGGAAAAATCATTAGAATATTAAGCCAATTTATATCCGATTTGATTTGAATTGCTCATTATTGCCAAATTGTTTGATCTGATGTGATTTAACATGTTATTTCCTTTTAAATCATATTCTGCTTCTATCTCGGCCCTTCTAATTATAATGTATATGATTCCTTTTCATAAATTTGCTTGAACTACTTCTTCCACGGTGAGTTTGGCTGTGAGATCTAGTTCACTTGTCAGTTTCTTATGGTACATTCATTGGTTGGTTATGGTAGCCGATATAATTTGTTTTGTTTAAATGGGAAGTTAGTTTTTTTGACTTTCTGAGCAATAGTTCTTGTAGTTTTTACGTACGTTTTTTACTTTTTGAGCAGTAGTTCTTGTAGTTTTTACCTACTACTCATTTCACTTTGGGTTCATGCTTTCAGCATATTATTCAAGCCAGGCTGTTTAATATGCAATTGGACATGTTAGAAATCACTGTCTTTGTATTTTCTGCATGATACCCTTGCCATATTTATGACGTTCTTTCGTTTTTTTAAGGCACGCTAGCAGAGAAAGCTTTGCTTGCATTATTACCTCCTGAGGATAATTTCCCATACAGTGTACGCATCAATTCTGAAGTCATGGCTTCTGATGGATCAACGTCGATGGCCACAGTTTGTGGAGGTAGGCTTAAGCCAACTACTTATGATTACTGGTTTACTTATGATTACCGGTTCCATTGGCTATGATGTTGTTGACACCTATTGATTTGTACTGCTTGTATTCTATCATTTTTCTATTAGTTGATTTTCCAATCAACATTTTCTCTATATCATTGGGCAAAGAATCTAGTTCAAGATGTAACATTGATACAAAATCAATTGACGACCGGGGAGAGTCGACTTGGCGATTCTTTTATTTTCAATAACATAATTAACAACAAACAAAAAATAAGATAAGTTGTAATCGATATTTGTTTTTAATTTCATTGCAGATCCGATCCACTTCTCATCCTTTCTTTGATAGGTCACATTTCATCTAATTTAGCCACTGCACAATCATAATAATATGATACATTAATGCATAGATATTTAAATGTATATTTGATTTGGCATGTATCAATATACTTCATCGGAAATTGCCCCTCAACCTTCGATCACAGTGTCGAAGAAAGGGTGCAACTGCAATAGGCGCCGCCGGCGACCCCCCGCCCCCACCAGGGACACCAACCCCCTCCCACAACGGGCTGCCAGTTGGTGCCCATGTGTCAACTCCCTCAATCAGTCCGAGTAAAGGGGGTGGGCCACCGTGCTGGCAAAGCAGCCTACGACCCTGTTGCTCTTGATTGGCTCGAACCCCGAAGGTGGCGATCACACCGGCCCATCGCTGCCATCCCTTGCCGTTTCCCCTTCCCACCCTCGCCGACTCGGGAAGGAAGTTATGGCGGACTCTTCTCCCTCATCTTTATCGCTAGATGAACATGAGTGACCCGACCCGTCTTTCTCGAACCTTCCCACTTTCCCGCTCACATCCTCGACATCCGAGCCCTTCACTTTAATCTCTCCATACCCCCTTTCAGTTTAGCCCGCCACGTGTCTTCCTCAGCCGACCCTCCTGACACACCTAATCGCCTTCGCCGCCCCTCCTAGACCACCTGTCGCCCCAGCCGCCCATTCTGGCACACCTGTCCCCATCGCCCATTCCGTCCTTTTCTTCAAACCCTTTCCCGCCCAACCCCTTCGTCTCCTTGCTGCATTTCCTCTAGAATCAATCGCCCCCTCTACCTACGCCTTCCCACGTGTCGCCTCTCGAAGAGTCACCCCCATGTCTCTCTCCCCATGATGGTGTTACCTGGCCATGCCTCCCTCTCCCTCACCCTCACCCTCAGCCTTTGTTGACCTTGCCCGGCTCTCCACCTTCGTTCCCCCCTGTCACCCCCAGGCTACCATTCTTCAGACTCTCTCCCTTACCCCTAGAAACCTCGAAGCCCTCTCTGCTACCTCCCCACCCTCGGCGAACCCTAACCTGGAACCGTTTCCTCTGGCCCCATTTCCCTCTTCCTTTTCCACCTCTTTAAACCTTTCTCTATTGGCCTTGCTACCCTTGTCCTTTACTAGCTCCCCTCCCCCCCCTTTCTCCTTGACTTTCCTCCCCCTCAACTTAGAAGAACTCTTGGAACCAGCTCTGACGCACAAGCAGTCGGATGGCCCAACTCAAAACGGAAAAATGGGCAGGCACTTGCTCCCCTATGGCATTGTAGCAACTCACTCCATGGACCACTCTCCCCCAGACCTAGCTTTAATCTCCTCCTTGCTAGCCCCTCACCTCTCTTATACTCCCCACTTGGTCCATATCTGTAGGGTTTGCACCCTGCATTTTGCCTTGCCTTCCCACTCTCTGTTGAATTACCCCCTTTTTACCTCTGTCCAGGCCCACCATTTTCTCACCTTCCTCCCCTCTTTCTCTTATGGAACCCCCTCCCCTAGCTACCCCTCCTCCCCTACCCTCCTCCCCTCTTCTCTCCCCCCTACGCCCCGCCCTCTTCTCCTTCGATTCAGACCCAGGGGCTGCTCACCTCTTGCCCTCCTACGCCCTCAGAACTGCCTCCTATTGCACCGCTCCCTTCCCCCTCCACCTCCTCTTTGGTTACTCCTAGCTTTGCATTTCTCCCCCTGCCTGCCCCGGCCTTCCTAGAGCCTCTCCCTACTCTGCCCTTAGATCTCTACCCCATCAACCCAACCTCGCTTTTAGCTGACCCTGAAGTAGCGTCGATCGAGTCACCAAGAGAACCCATCTCTCCCTCTTCGGCCCTTGACAACATCGATGAGATCAACGAGGATGGGATAAACAGGGAGGAGGACAAAATGAAAGAAATGTATAGGATTATGGGGTTTTGACATGATGGCCCCGAAGGACCGGCTCACATGTTTCTACTCGCAGACGCTAGAGTCGACTGAAGGTGTGATTCAAAGGACAGAGAACTACTAAACTTGTTCTCCTCCAATTCCTAAGAGGGACAGTCTGCAAGCCGCCTCCCGCCCTCTTCTTCCACCGCTCGTCCGAGGAGGTCTTCTAGATTGGCCTCCTCCTCTACTTATGAAGATTCTTACGTGGAATGTAAGAGGTTCTGGACAGTCGTCCAAAAGCGATGCTGTCAAGGATTTTACCTCAAAACACCTTGCGATTCTTGCTCTCATAGAAACTAAACAACCAGAGCCCACTTTCCAGCTCATACGCCAGGTGTGGGGCAGAACACCCTTCTAGTGGGTCTCTCTGCCGGCGAATGGGGCATCAGGGGGCATCCTTCAGATCACACCCTTAAGTCCTTCCATATATAAGAGTTTTCCGTCACTATACTCCTTTCAAGTACATCAGACGGCTTCCCTTAGAAATTGACGGCCATCTACAGCCCCAATTCAGCCTCTCTCTGACACAGGCTTTGGTCAGAATTGGACCATGTAGCATCCCTGCCCCACCCAATTTGGTGCATGAGAGGAGATTTTAACGTCACCAGATGGTCCCATGAGAGGAACTCCTCGACCACAATCTCTCAGGACATGAGGGACTTCTCTGACTTTATTAGTCGAAATGAACTCCTAGACATCCCACTTCAAGGCAGTCGTTACACGTGGTCCAACCATGCTCCCAAACCTTCCCTCTCTAAATTAGATAGATTCCTCCTATCCTTGTTTTGGGAGGAACACTTTTCGAGATCTCATGCTTTGGCTTTACCCAAACCCACCTCTGACCACTGCCCCATCCTTCTAGATACCCTCGCAGTAAGGAGAGTCCCTAAACCCTTCAGATTTGAATTAGCTTGGCTTCAAGAGGAGTCCTCTTTACCCTGTGGAACTCCTTCACCTCTTAGGTCACGAGTAGAGAAAGCTATAGACTCCAGACCAAAATCCATCTCCTCAAAACCTCCCTCAAAACCTGGAGTAGCTTCGTCCCCGGCAACTACACTCAAATCAAATCTTCCCTTTTGAAAACCATCAAAGACCTTGACCATCTCGAGGAATCCAGATCTTTGAAATGCCACAGAGCTGGATCTTAGAACCAAAACTAAATTGGAATACCTCTCAACCCTCAAAAAAGAAGAACTTTACTGGTTCTAGAGATCAAGAGTAAATTGGTCGAAAGCAGGTGACCTTAATACAACCTTCTTCCATCGGATAGCTAATTGTAGTAGACGAGACAATACTATCTCGATGATCAAATCTAACCGTCGCTACCTGGTTCAACCAGAAGACATCGAGCTGGCAATCCTAGAGTCCTTTCAGACTCTCTATGCAGCTCCTTCTGGCCCAAGACCAAGAATGATGACCCTTGATTTCTTAACCCTCCCAGAAGACCGGGCTGTTTGGCTAGAGCAACCTTTCACTGAAGTAGAAATTATACACGCTATCGATGCCCTAGCCAAAGATAAAGCCCCCAGACCAGATGGATTCCGATAGCACCCTTTAAAGTATTCTGGGATACTTTCCGTCTTGATTTCACTAGGTTTTTGAGGAATTCTTCCACCGGGGAACTCTTCATAAAGCCATCAATGCCACCTACATAGCCCTTGTCCCCAAAGTCGAAGGGGAAGAGGAAATCAAGGATTTCTGCCCGCTCATCCTACTTAACTCTTCTTACAAAATTTTCGCCAAAGTCCTGGCCTCAAGGCTACAACAAGTCCTCCCTTTAATCATCTCATCATCTCAGATTGCCTTCATCAAAGATAGGCAGATTCTAGATGGGGCCTTAGTGGCTCCCGAGTGCATCCACTCGAGGCACTTATATAAGAAACCAGGTCTAATCTTCAAAATTGACTGGGAGAAAGCATACGATCACATTGACTAGTCGATTCTGGAGGAGTCAATGGAAAGAATGGGCTTCTTGAACCGTTGGAGGAAGTGGATGAAAGGTTGCTACTCTCATCCTCACTTCTCAATCCTCATCAACGGAACCCCAAAAGACTTTTTTCCTTCCTCGAGGGGACTTCCCCAAGGGGACCCTCTCTCCCCCTTTTTGTTCGCTATCACAACGGAAGTCTTCAGCTGTTCGATTTCCTGCCTTTACCAGGTAGGCATCCTCTCCGACTTCAAGAGCAGCCCCATGGCCCAACAGTGTCTCACCTGCAATATGCAGATGACACCATGGTGTTCCTTGATACCTCTCCTAGAGAAGTTGACACCCTCAAGCTTTTTCTTAAATGATTCCAAGTAGCGACAGGGTTCAAAGTTAACATGGAAAATCTAAAATTTTGGGAGTTGCTCAAATGAATGCAGAAATAAGAGCGATCATTCTTAATTGGGAGTGCAAACTGGAGGATCTCCCCACAACCTACCTAGGTCTTCCACTGAGATTGGGGAAGCCAAAAAAGAGACAATGGTCTCATGTAATGGACAGGGTTGATAAGCGTTTAGCAGGTTGGAAAGGTAGATACCTCTCTTTGGCAGGTAGAGCCACCCTAATCAAAGCCACCCTGGCAAATTCTCCGGTTTATCTCATGTCCCTATTCCACATGCCATCTTTGGTGGCCAATCGCTTGGATCAGCTCATAAGAAACTTCCTCTGGTCAGGGCTGGTAGAAAAGATCAAATTTCACCTAGTATCGTGGGATAAGATTTGCCTACCCAAACACCAAGGAGGACTAGGGATTCGGGTCCTTAGAAAACACAATTTGTCACTCCTAGGGAAATGGTGGTGGTGTCTAACCACTCAGCCAGACTCTCTTTGGGTTCAGGTCTTACGTAGAAAATATAGGATCCCGGAAGGAGCCTGGGTGCCAGAAAGGAGACAGCTTCATAGAGCCTCAGGAGCATGGAAATCTTTTGCCTCCTTCCTCTCACAATTCAAAAGGTACATCAGATTTCATCCAAGAGAAGGTACTAGAGTGCGCTTCTGGTCAGATCTATGGTTGGGACACACCCCACCTTGTGAAGTCTTTCCAGCCCTCTACACACTCACCTCAAACAAAGATTCTACCATTGTTGAGGAAATGGTATTGTTCGGAGGCCGAAGAGTATGGAACACGTCATTCAGAAGAGACCTATCCTAAGAGGAAACCAACCACTTCCAGTCGCTCAACAGTCTTACACTTGATCTTCATTTCGACACATGGGAGAGATGCCATGGTTTGGACTTCAGCCCCTTCAGGTTTCTTCACGGTAGCCTTCTTTTATAAGAGCCTTACCCAACCCCCTACCTTTCCCCTAAATCCCACCTTTGTACTGTCGAAAGTCTGGTCCACCATCGCCGCTTTCAATTGGATTGCTTGTTCTCAAAGGGCACTCACAGTGGACCAACTCCAAAAGGGAGGGATCTTAATCCCCAATAGATGTGCCCTGTGCCAATGTGAGGAGGAATCCAATCCCCACCTTTTTATTCTCTGCAATTTCACTCACGAACTTTGGAGCCAAGTGTTGCAACTCTTTGGTATCGAATGGGCCATGTCCCCAACGGTCAAGGCCCTGATTTCATACGATCTTGCGTCACATTGGCCGACGGCTGGAAGAACCCTATGGAAGGCTACCATAGCCGCGTCCATATGGGTAATCTGGGTAGAAAGAAATACCAGAATTTTTCAAGGTCACAAACTCCACATATCAGCACTCTTCCACAAGGCTACTTCTTTGGCAACCTTCTGGGCCTTAAACCACAAAGTGTTCTTGGGCATATCAGGGAACTTCTTCCTCAGCCAATGGAAAAGCATCATCCACCATCAACCGCGAAGGCTAAAAACCCTAACAAGTGGCTGCCACCACCAGAAGGACCATCAAGCTCAATTTTGATGGTTGTTCCCTTGGGAACCTTGGCCTGGCAGGAGCTTGGGGCGTCTTTAGAGACCACCATCGCAAATCCTCTTTACCTACTCTGAGCATCTTGGCCATAATGATTCTCATTACGCAAAAGCCATGGCCTTACTACTAGGTCCGAAAGGCTTCAACCGTTCCTGGGGTCCACACCTGTTAGTGGAAGGAGACTCACAAAATATTCTCTCTTGGGCAATTGGGACGACACCACCACCATGGTACCTAGCCACAATTTTTGATGAAATTGCTTACATTTGCAGGGATATGGACATCTCTTGAAAGCATATCTGGAGGACATCCAACAAGCTCGCAGATCTCATCGCGAAAGACGGAGCTAGAATCCAAGTAGAAGAACATGCCCGGTCCTACTCTTTTTTTTTTCTGGACCACAGGCACACAACATAGACTTTTTTGTATTCGGGCAAATCTATCAGCCTTGGTTTATTTTTTGAGAACTTCTTGTAAATCTTTGTAATCGGGCGCCATTTTTTGTACATGGCTGGTTGACGCATTTTTTACCGAGAGACACACCATGAGGGTGCTCTCGGATCATCTTATCTCTGTAATCTATCCCTTCATAGTTATACAAAGTTAACTTTCTCAACAAAAAGAAATATACATTACAATGTATTGTTTGTAATGGTTTCTACATGCTCAAGTTAATTTCTGAAATTGAAATTAAAGTCCAAGATTTGCCTTCAATGATTGTTATATTAGAATTTTGGGAGATTCTATGAAATTGAAGGGGAAGTTCTATAAGATGGTTGTAAGACCAACTATGCTTTATAAGACAAAATGTTTGGCGATCTAAAAATAAGATATCCATAGAATGAGTGTAACTGAGATGAGGATGTTGAGATGGAGTGCATTACAAGAAAGGATGGTAGTCTGAATGAATACATCCGAGGGAACATAGGGGTAGCTCTAATAGGCGATAAGATGAGAGAAAGTAGACTTAGATGGTTTGGCCATGCACTGTGTTGGCCTAGAGCAACACCGGTTTGGAGGGATGATTTGGTTCTAAGAGGAAAGCTTTGAAAGGGCAGCGGGAAGGCCCAAAGTGAGAAGAGATCTAGGGATTTATGGTTTGACTGGCGTTATGACCCTGGATAGAGCAGAATGATGAAATATGATTTATGTAGCAGACCTCAAATAGTTGGGATGACGCTCGGATGATGATAATAATTTATTATTATATTAGAATTTTGGAATGATATGGAAGATTTGATTCTTGTTACATTTGTGTAGATTAGGTTTTCTGTTTGAGTGCATTGTGATTTCTCGGCAGAAATATATAGTTCTTGGTTCCTGGCTGCGGCCCTTGCTACAAACTTACTATCACAGAAATTGACTACTATAGGTTTCATTTAAGGGTAATATTGGCTGTGTGGATGAATGCTTGTGCCTTGTAGACCTCCTGCTTTGGCCTACCAGTATGCCATGTATTGAATAAATAAACAATAAGAAACAAAAAAAAAGAAAAAAATGGAAAATTTGAGACCCTTGTAACCTTCGAGCTCTCCATCTCCATTACTGTATTAATCTGTTTCGCTCTAGTACATTATTTAGTTTCACAACACTGCAATTGTTACTTATCGGGAAAAGAAATAACTTGCACTTGTGCCCTCATTCAAAATGTTTTAGCTCTAGTTTTACATTGTGTATTTTATTCCATCTTATTTGATTACACTTACTTGAAAATGATGAGGAATTGACTACCGTGGTTAAATCATCGTTTGGTAACTTTCTAGGATAAATGGAGCTACTCTATTTAGTCTGGTTTACCCGGGTCTATGATTTGAATTCTGGACCAATCTGTTTAGTGTTTCCGAAAACATCAATGATCATTAGTAGACATTGATTTGCTTTATCTGATTCAGCAATCATTTCGTCATGATTGCTTGGTGACTTCGTTGTCATAAGATTGGCATGCATATCATTTTGCTGACTTGATTACATCTTACTTGAAAATGATGAGCAATTGACTACTGTGCTTAAGTAATTGTTTAGTAACTTTTTAGGACAAAAGGAGCTACTCTATTTAGTCTGGTTTACCCAGTTCTATGAATTGAATTCTTGACCAATCTGTTCAGTGTTTCCGAAAACATCAATTATCATTAGCAGACATTGATATGCTTTATCTGATTCAGCAATCATTTCTTCATGAGTGCTTGGTGACTTCTTTGTCATAAGTTTAGTCTGCATATCATTTTGCTGACTTGCATGTCCTTGAAATTTTCAGGCAGCCTAGCTTTGATGGATGCTGGTGTCCCACTCAGGGAGCATGTTGCAGGAGTTTCTGTGGGGCTTATTAGTGAGGTGGATTCGTCTACTGGAACTATAAAGGATTACCGTATATTGACTGATATTTTGGTATGCAATATAAACTATGAAATCTGAATTTTTTTTTTTTTAGGGAAATTCAGTGGGGAATACAGGCCCCCTACCCTGTTTTTTCCAAAATAGTTAGGTTTTCAAAGCTGTAAGTGGGATTGGAGAGCATGATGTGCGACTAAGGTATAGGGGGTGCTACCCCCACAACCCCAGCCCTGTGATGTTATTGTTGCCTAAATATCTTCTTATCATTTAGCCTTTTCTGGAAAATGGAAACAGCTTCTTTTCAATGGTGCATTATGACAGGGTCTAGAAGATCATCTGGGTGACATGGACTTCAAAATTGCTGGTACAAGAAAAGGTGTGACTGCTATACAGTTGGACATAAAACCTGCTGGAATCCCTTTAAATATCATCTGCGAAAGCTTAGACCCTGCTCTTAAAGCTCGGACCCACATCATTAATCACATGGAGAGGGTGACTAGCGAACCACGTGACCGTTCAGCTGGAAATTGTCCATGCTTAGGTTCGATCATCGGTGGCTTCATGATTTGTATCATGTTTCAGTTAGAGGTTCTATACTCTTTGTCCTTGCTTACTAATAAGGAACAAACTTGTAATCTACTGCAGTTACTATGAAGTTCAGTCGGGAATCCCTTTGGCGATTGATTGGTCCTCAAGGTTCACAACTCAAAAAGATTGAGCAGGAAACAGGTTTTTATTAACGCCTTTTTATTTTTATGCTGTTTCTATACTATATTAGGTTTGGATTGGCTCTTTTGGAGGGTTCCCTTTTCTGGGTTGCTTCTTTTGAACATACGAGGTAGTTATTTATTAAGTGGTTGTTCAGTGGGTGAAAGGATAAAATGAACTTCAGCCCTGCCAAACTCTTCATCCAGTGTGCTTTTATAGGTCCGAAGATCACTATTTGGAGTTTCAGGTTCTCCCCAAGAATTGGAGATTTAGAAATGCTTACTGACTTGCAAAAGTTGGTGCCATTTTTCAATTCCTGAGCAAGTTGCGTTTGACTGGGCTGAAGCATTCCCACTTTTCTACTTTCAGACTTTTAAGTTTTGACCCCTACTAGTTAGTATGTCTCACGTATGAGAATTCAGCTCAGGCTAACTTTCTGAATGCAACTTTTTGGATTTATGTTGCTTTCATGTGAAACTTGTTTTACGTAGGATATTTCTGTCTTTGTGAAATATAGGTGTTTTTATTAGATTGCTAGTATTTGGATCAGTATTCCAATGGTTTTTTTAAACCGTGCATAGATTGGTTGTGAGGTGCTTGCTTTTGTTGATAACTATATAACTTCTTTTAATGTATAGCATTTGTTGTTCTTGAGTAAGAATTTCATGGCATTAAGAATTTCATGGCATTCTGATCAATGAGTGGTATCATTTGATGATGCTAATATAGGTGCTCGGATCGCTGTCAATACTGATGGAGGAATTACCATATTGGCGAAGAATCAAGTGACTTTGGAAAAGACACAGGAAAAGGTATTTAATTCAACCTCATTTGTTTATCCATTTCTTTTTAAGTTTTAATTTTGGAAGTTTTCAATAGAACTATTTTCTAATTTTTATGATTTATTGAAACATGTAGTTAGCATTCTTCTTCCCATGAAGATGGTATCTGTTCTACTAAATTGTATGCTTATGCATTTTTAATTCCATGAGCATGACATGGATGGTGAATTTTACTGGAGTGTGAGCTACTGTGCATTAACTGAACACCACTGAGTAAAAAAACTAAAATAACAAATGAAAATTGTATAAACCAATAGATAAGCAACCACACGAAGAGCTTTGACTGTTCTTGTTGTGCAATATTGAAGTTAGAAGTTGCCATTCAATAATAACTCACCAAATATGATTGAAGGTACTTTTTCTACTTTACAGAATGTCCTGCAACTTTTGTCTTGTCAATTATGTGCCTTTGTAAATGAAGCCTTTATGGATGGTGTACAAGACACCGATTCGGTAGCTTTATACATGCAGATCACACGCTTGGGATTTGCTGTGGGGCTGAGTGCTAGAGCAAATCAGCTCTGCCTATAATTAAGCCCCAACATATTGGGATTGGGGCGAGATGCTGGGGGTTTATTTGTTTTTAGGAAACGTTTTGTCCTGAATTGAGTTTCCTGGGAGCATAGATTAATAGGAAACTGCTTTCTCAGTCCTTGTTTTTTCCCATGTTTGGTAACTTGTCTGGAATTCCTTGGGAAATCATAAGTCTTTTGATTGGTAACCTGTTTGTGTAACTGCTTTTGCTGGTATCTGGAAAGCAACCTATTTTTTACCGTTCCTTAAAAATTTCACTGATTAGATGTTGATATCTGTTCAATGGAGGTGAATTTTTTTAAACCATCCATAGTAGGACTCACAAAATGAACATTCCAGATTATAGGTTCTTGATTTAGTCTTAGTGGTCACTCTCTTTCTTAATTTATTCTTAACAGGTATTCTCTCTGTAAATCTCTCTCTATTGCTGTCTTCCTTGCCTGATGAACATTTACACTCAAATGAGCATTTATTTAAATCTTTCTCTATCTTTGCTAAATAGCAGTCGATTGCGCATTTATTTAAATCTCTCTCTCTCTCTCTCTCCTCTCTCTCTCTCTCTCTCCCTACCTGTCCCCTATTAAATCATCAGAGTGAAGACTCCTATAAGGACTGGGTTTAGTAACCCTCAATGAAAGAGTGAACTTTGCGCCATCATCACATTAAAATAGGAATTGGGTAAAAATAGGAATTGGGTGGTCTAAAGATAACTGGGATATATTGTGATGCATAAATGCATTATATTTTTTGCCAAAGATAATGCGCAGAAAAGAATGATCAATCCAGACAATAAAAATACTTAAATCGTTCTAACAAATTGGTGTAAATTAATACCTTCTTCCATAAATGAAGAAAAATTATACATAATTCTTAATAAAATTCATATGTGACACAAAATTACAAATGATGCATGGCCTTTTCCATTCCTTTTTTTTTTTTCATTTCTATTTCTTTGCCAATGCTTTATAAGTAAATCAATATAAAACTTTGGTAAACAAGAAGAAAAAATATCTCAAACAATATTAGGTGCTGAAGATTCACTCAGTGCAAAACTCTGTTTCACTCTTTTAGCTTCAAGACAAAGTGGCATTCCATGAAGACATAGATCCAAAATGGCTCTTCACGTTCTTGTTGACATATAGTCAGGTTGTGAAGGTGAGAGATTTGGCAATGCAGTTAAAGTAATGAGTTGCTCAATTTTGACGTTGGAGCAAAACATTGTTTTGCACAATAAAACGAGCTTAAGGAGAGGAGAATAATTTCTTTGCAGCCTTGATCACAACAAACCACTGTCCAAGAGCATTTGATCAAAGTCACCAGTTGCATGCATTTTAGTTGAGAGAGAGAGGCTGGGATGATATTCTATTGAATGTGTCAATCCCAAAAATTGAAGATGCACTTGAGTTGGAAGTGGTTGCTATTTTCATGTGGTTACTAGGTGCTCCAGGTCTGATCCTTATCAAATTCAATATGGATTTGTTTATTTTATCCACATTTGCAGAAACCAAAATTCTAAACAAAGCAAATTGCTTTAAAATTCAACGAACTGCAAACCCAATAGAAGATGCAAAAGTCATCAATGTAGCCCATATTGCATGAACTGAATGCCCACAATAGGATTTATAACCATTTTCGACACAAGCTTCCTAAAAGCTTTGAATGAAGTTAGAAGGTGTTGATGCAGAACTACTGCTTCTTGTATAGGTTCATCATTCCAAACAATCGCAACAAAAAAGTGAAAATTTAAAAATTGAGAATAGGACCAAATTCATGACGTTTGCAGTCATACAACAATTCCGTTTCCAATGTTCAGCATTCCCAACAAGAAAAACCTGTCAATTAAAACCAAAGACCACGGCAAATCACAAAGGGAAATGATATTCAAGGCATTCACGAAGTAAAATTCATCAGATCGTTTCTAAAAAAAGATGAGCTAAAATGCTATGATCATCAATTCATTGCGTAAATGATGTAAAATACAATTACATTCAAGAGATAAAAGCATCTTTTCCTTCAGGTATTGGACCATATGCATCATTTTATGGACTCAATGAAGAAATATAAAGATGAGCAATTAAATGAAAGTACTGGCTATAACCAATTCAAGCAAAAACGTCAAAAAAAATAAAAAAAATAAATAGGGGTTCAAAATAATAAAAAAATATGAAAGTGAAAAGAAACAAATCCATGGAACTGAATCAAGTCATTCACCATCAAAATTAGTAGTCGTAGGATCAAAATCAGTAACAATATAAACTTATGAGAAAATTCAGAACTCTCTCTTGGACAAGGACTAAGATTCAAAATAAGAAAATCAAGAAATTTTTTTTAAAAAGTGAACAATGAGATGGTGTTAAAATGTTTCAGATATGGTACTAGGGTTTGCTGAGAGAAATTGAAGCAGATAGAGCGAGAACACAACAGGAAAAAGGTTTCATCTGAATAAATGGGAGAGAGGATTGAGACTTGGGGAAGATAAAATCCCTACCTCTTTTGCTTTGGGAGGTTGGGACTCTTTCCTCTCTATGGTGAGAGCAAAAGATGTTTTTGTAGAAAATGGCAAGAGGCTTGTCTTCCCTCCTTCGATATGGAACGATGATTTGTTCATTCTTCTCAATTTCCGGCTTTCTTGAGCACCTTCACTAACTCGAGGTTATTTTTTTTTTTTTCCTTTTTTTTTTTTAGAGTAGAGAGAGGAGAGAGAGCTGAGAGAGTGGATGTGGAGAGAAAATGAAGAAGAGAGAGAGAGAGAGAGAGAGAGAGAGAGAGAGTGAGGTTCAAAAAATTGTGTGCAGAGCTTTTTTTTTTTGGATGTCCCTCCTTATATAGGCCTCAAAGGCCTTAGGTTTGTTTATCCAAATTGTGACTCATTATAACCAATATAATTTTAGTAAATATGTGAGGTGAAAGAGGATTAAATCTGAGCCATCCATCCCATGAATCACCCATCATAATTTAAAGAGGAATTTTAGAAATCTTATCCTTTGAATTTTTGACCCATATCCACTTCTAGTCAAACTAAGATAAGGCCAATCTAAAGTAATCGTCTCGAACTTCCCTTATCTCTCACAAAGAAGTAAAAAAGTTAAAGATTTAGTTAGAACAAAATATTTTAAACTCATACAAAATACATCATAGAAATTGTATCCCTTGAATTTTTGACCCATATCCGCTTCTAGTCAAACTAGGATAAGACTAATCTAAAGTACTCTTCTCGAACTTCCCTTATCTCTCACAAAGAAGTAAAAAAGTTCAATATTTAGTTAGAAAAAAATATTTAAACTCACACAAAATAAGGATAATCTTTTCAAAACGATTTCCTTAACCAACCAAAATACTTTTCTAAAAAATAGAAATAAGAAATAAAGAAGTGGAGAGAGGCGTGCCTCCTTCATGTGTGAGATGTGGGCCCCATGGGCTTCACGTTCCACCGATATGGGTATGGCACACACGCGTGCTAGATCGAAAGGCCGTCTAAGGGTTTTTATTGCTGAAATTAATTTTAAATTTCTAGAAAACAATTTCTGAATTTCACATAAGTATCAGTGAAGTGGTACCAAGGGTTCGCGATAAGTGACTGTTAAGGCTCTCCACCTAACCCAGTACTTGTGATCCTCGACTATCTTACCAAACCAACCCAACGAGAAATATGACCTACAATTTCATGGAGGGGCTATGATTGGATTGTCAAAGCTGGGCAATAAATTGTGGAACCATGGCCACAAAATGTGGATTACAAGTTCCTTAAGAGAAATACACACACATCACTATCAACATGGGACACTCTTTATGCACATGTACATGTATGCTTTTCCAAGGTTGCTTCCCAGTAATGTGGCTATCATGTGTACATACTGTGTATAAGTTTGTTGAGGATTTAATCATTGCTTTCACAGGCACAAAGCTCTCTTGGCTTACAAAACATCCCTGGGCATCTTTTCAATCTCAACAGCGGATGACGCTTTGAAAATCCTATTCAATAGTGCCATATGCCCAAGGGTGACATGATCGACACTTATATTCCAATCCATTAAAAAAGAAAACTAATTCAAAAAGCCTTTCATAAAAGGACTGTAACCAAACCGCACCTCCACCTTAACAATCCATTCTACTTTGGTGTTTTTTTTACTTTTACTCTAAACACCTGAATTCCACTTACATGGGCCACATTATGTTGCTGAAAAATTAAAACGATGCCTCATATACAACCTAAGATCTTTATTTTTACTGGCAAGAGAAATATAAAGTATCCAGGAACTTTAAACTTCCTAAAAATTTGCGGAAAATAGAAAATAAAACTAAAAATAAATAAAAACTAATAGGAAGACTTACTAGAAGATACCTGGAGTTACCCAACCAGGACATGGTACACCCTACACCCGATTCTTTGACCAATGACGGACTTTTACTCCTTAAAGTGTTGCGGGAAAGTCTAAGATAAACAAGTTTTGTAGGCAATCCTTCTTCCTCCAGGGTTTTAGAGAGCTCAAAAATAAACTACAGTTTACACACACACACAGAGGTGCAGGATGGACAAGCTATGGGTCCGTCTAGAGAGAGAGATAGAGAGGTGTGGGAGGGGCAAGCAATGGGGCCGTTTAGAGAGTGAGTCTCTCTTCGAGCTAGGGTTTCTTGGACTCAAATTTCGGATCCGGGTTAGATTTGGATCAGAAATTTGGATCCGAAATTTGGATTAGATCTGGATCCGAAATTTGGATCCAAATCTTGGATCCATACCCAGATTCGAATAGGATCCGAATTTTGGGTTTCAGATTCAAACCGGGTAAATTCTCAGCCCTATCTGTGAGATGCCTATTTGCCACTTTTGTGGTTTCTATTTTACTACTATTTATATTTATACAGTTAACCTTTTCCTATAAAAAAAAATCAACGATGTGTTGATCCCGAGGGGCAACATGGTTGAAATTTCTGAAGCCATCCTCGCTGTTAGAGACATGGCCAGTGGACTTTGAGTCAAAACACCATGACCCTTCATTAGTATAAACTAGCTTGTTCTCAACAACCACCCAAGCATGCTCCCTATTGCCCTTGGAAATCACATTTTTGGGTGCTTCGCAGTATTTTGCGATGTGCCCAAACTTCTTAGAGTTATAGCATTGGGTATTCTTCAAGTCCCTCTTCTTTTAGGCCAGTCAGACCCCTTTTGATTCTCATTATCCTTATTCTTGTTCTTGCCCTTGCCTTTGTCTTTTCTTGAATGAACCAAGGTTTCAAATTTACCAGGTTCAGAGATTTATTAATAGCTGGAGTATCATGAGTCAATTCTTCTTTCTTTTTTCGGATTTGAGCTTGGTATTTATCTCATCCCGCTTGCATGCTCTCTTTTGCATTGAGGGCTGAGATGAGGGCTTCCCAAGAGCTTATCATGAAATTCTGCTGGTGGCACACTTGCATGTCAGGCTTTATTTGGGCGGTCTTGAGTTCTCAGATCAGGGCTCTAAAAATTTGAATGTTTTTGGTCAGCTTTCCTCCCTCTTTCATTGTTAGGTCTGAGTATTGCTTCATTGGCATGGTTCTTCCAATGAGGGAAGGAGTAGCATAATCAGCCTTGAGTTTTTGATGGATATCTTTTGTAGACCTGAGAGGCTCGTACTTGAGGGCATTAATATCATCCATGGCCATAAGAAGGAGATGCTTAGCCATGGTGTTTTTGTACTCTGAACATAAGCACATCCCATATGGACTGCCTTTCATAAACATTCCTTCTTGGAGCGGGTGGGGGATTCTCAGTGAGCATTTAGTTGACTCCTTCGAAGAGGACAAAGCCAATTTTCCTTTTCCAACTTGCATAATTCTTCGCATTGAATTTTTCAGATATAATAAGTTTAGGCATAAAACTTTTAGCTGCCCTCTTTCTTGACTAAAAAATAAAAGACAACTCCTAAACTATGGCAGTAAAATATAACTACACCAATACCAATGAGAGAAAGTGCTATGTGGAATTGAAGGGAGTAAAATAAAAAAATTTCTCTATTTTTTTTTATTAATGAATCTAACTTCTACTTATAAGTGGCACATAACACTGCCTTAAACAAGAAATAAAGCCCTAAATGCAACCTAAGATCTTTCCTTTTACTGCCCAAAATAATCAACACAATCCAAGATTAAAAACAAGCTTTGACTATTAATTTTAGTACTAAAAAGAATGTTCCTGGAAATTCAAATAAACAAGCAATGATGACTGAAAAAATAAAAACTAAACAGCTGGGAAGACTTGCTAGAATTTGCTTAGGGTTACCTCTTTAGGACTTAGTACGCCCCCCCAACCGATTTCCTAACTGATGGTGCACTCTTATCCTATTGATCTTATTGAATTTTCTGAATTGGTAAGCGTCGAAGGCAATACTTATCGAATCTAAGGTTTTGAGAGTATAAACACAATTAGGATTTCTGGTGCCCTTTTTTAACCTTTGGGGAATGCCACTATGTGGCACCTCTCCTTAACCTAGACTAGAGCTTGTTGTGCCCCCTATCTCTCAAATCTTATAGGGTGGTGCGTGCCACCCCTATGTTCTTATGGGCTTGGCGTGCCACCTAGAGAGAGAAGAAAGCTAGAGAGATGAGAGAGAGAGGGATGTGGAGGACAGAGAATGAAGAGAGAGAGAGAGAGAGAGAGAGGAGGTAGTGGAGGACGAGAGAAGAGAGAGAGAGAGAGAGAGAGAGAGAGAGAGAGAGAGAGAGAGTAGTAAGTAAGTAGTAGAGAGTAGGTACGGGTACCGGTTCCGTACTAGTAGTACGTAGACGACGACGTACGTACGTACGTACTACTAACTAACGTAGTCGTACTACT
>NW_006497091.1:2090171-2106973 GCF_000471905.2 Amborella trichopoda
GAGAGAGAGAGAGAGAGGCTTGGAAAAATAGTGTAGAGAATGAGGGGGGGTTCCCCTCCTTATATAGGACTGAAGCGCCCTAGGTATGCCTATCCAAAATTGTGACTCATCATGGCCATTAGGATTTTAGGAAATATGTGAGGTATAAATTTGAGGCATCTATCTCATGAATGAACCATCATGATTTGGGGGGAATTATAGAACCTATATCGCTTGAATCTTTGATACATAACCACTTCTAGTCAAATTCGGATAAGACCAATCTAAAATAATCTTATAGAACTTCCTTTGTCCTTCACAAAACTTGCCAGAAGTCAAAAAGATAAAAGGTTTAGGGCGTGTTTAATACATGGACTTTTTGGGAGTGGAAGGGACTCTCCCACAAATTATGCAAGACTCCTCTTCCATCATTTTTGATGGAAGAGAGGTCTTCCAAAACTGAACCCATTTTAACACTAAAAAAACAGCTGCATGGAAGGTCGCTCTTCCACTTTACAACTTCCACGCAGTAATATCAAACATGGAAGTGGGACATTTAACTCCCACTTCCAGAAACTTCCAGTTATCAAACACGCTCTTAGTGAAAACAAAATACCTTGAACTCCACAAAATAAGGACATAATCTTTTAAAAAATATTTCCTTACCCACCCAAAACACTTTCCAAAAAAATAAATATAAGAATAGAGAAGAGTGGAGAGAGGCGTGACACCTCCATGTGTGAGGTGTGGACCCTATGGGCTGCATGCCCCACCCCATGTAGGTGTGATACGCATGCAGGCTGGATCCAAAGACCCCAATGTCTTACGCTCCACCCCTCTATAGTTCTAGAATTTTCAAAATGCCCTTTTAAGGCACCCTTTTAAGGAACTCTACCTGTCTTAGTAATTGTGAAATTAACTTTAAAATTTTGAATTTTTTTAAAAAATTCATAGAAATATGTCTTACATCGAAAACAAGATATCTAGAAGTGGATCAGTTCTAATTGGTCAAGATAAGTGAGGGTCAAGGCACTCTACCTGTCTTAGTAATTGTGATCTTCAACTATGTTCTCAAACCAACCGAATGAGACCCATAACCTATAATTTCATGCAGGGCCTCAGGATTAGCTTGTCAAAACTAGCTAATAAATAGTGGAACCAATGGTCTCGAAATGTGGATTACATGTTCTCCCTTAAGAGCAAGACACATGTATCACTATAGTGCAAGGGGGACTCTCTATATACATGTACACGTATCTCTTTTTAGAGTTGCTTCTCAGTAATGTGGTTGTCATTTGTACATTGTGTGCGGAAGTTTGTTGATGATTTAGCCCTTGTTTGCACAAGCCTACAACTACACATAGGAGACCATGCTCACCTGGCCTACAAAAACATCCCTGGGCATCTCTCCAACTTCAACAAGGGATAACCCTCTTCAAACCCTCTTTGGTAGTACCATAGGCCAAGGGGTAAAAGTTTTAGACCTTGGCCAGGGTCATGGACTGCCTAACCTTAGGTCAGTCCACCAACATACACACTCTCACTTAAGTGTATAATCCACTATTAATTCTTATTTACATGCTCTCACGGCCATTAAAGGCCGCAAACATTAAGCTACTTTTCCTAGTTGCTATATTGTTTTTGTGAGAGTTGGGTTTCCCATTAGCTACAATAAAACTCCTCCTTCGAAAATGCATATGCGAAAAAGGTGCTTTTTTCGGAAAATACTTTCTAGACAATTATTTTCCCAAAAACAAAAGTGTGCCCTAAATATTTCCTTTTCCCCATCCCCATCAAGGTGGCTTGGTGTGGCGACTTACCTGCTGCATCCAAATTGGCTCCATGTATTAAACAAGAAGATCCTTATGTTGTTTCTTTCTTTCAAAAGCTTAAAAGTGGTGAGCTGGGATTGAACCCCTGAGCCTGTTTTTGACATGGATGTCCTCATACCACCGTGCACTAAGTTACCTTAAACTGTCTTTCTCGAAGACAGGTCAGTTTCAAAGGGAGTTCCTTTTATTGTTTAGAATGATTTCACGTACTTTATGTGAAGCCAAAGCATTTTTTATGGTCACAAATGCTTGTTTATCAACCTGCCCTCTCTCCTTGCTCCTATCTTACAAGCCCTTGCCTCTCACAGCTCTCTAACACTTCGCACCTGATTGCCTCTATTGATGTAAATAATGACTCTATTACCTTTGCTGATGTAAAACAACTCAACCTCGGGCTTTAGGATGTGGATCCCCCCTCTAATGTTTGCAGGGTATCAAAGCAACTCGCAAGGGTGCCACTTGCAATTAATCCACATTTATGTTCTACTCCACATCAGAAGGTATCATATGGTGCGTGTAGGTACATAGACCCATGTATCATAATCTTTCTTGGCATCATTAAATTGAAGCATAGTTGATTGACTCATGACTTAAAGGCCTTGTGTTGGCTTCATGCCTGTGGCTTCGTTACATGTTGCTACTTGATGGTTAAGGGTTTGAACCCTACTTATTGAATAGAAAAAAAACATGGACTTTTTGAAATACATGATGCAAGTTCATACTAAGAAATTGCTTTTAAAGACATGGAATGAGTGCTAAGTTGAATAATTCACTATTGAGCCTGCCTCTATAGTGGTCAAGTGATTTGTTGGACGTGCCCCATTCATGGGCTTGCCACTATCTGACTGTCATAATGATCATACTAGTGCCTTGTAGGAGTCCAAGTGCTAGCCCTTGACTTCTCCAGTCAGGCTTTGAATTGGCTGCGTTTGTCTTGTCTAAGACCTATGATAACTACTTCTTGCGATGATATGAGTTTAGGCATCCACTTTTATTACTTCGTGATTGTTGGATATATGGCCTTTCAAGGCCTTATATGCAATGACCAACATAGTTCAGAGTCATAGTGGGAGTGACCAGGAACATGGTGGCTGCCGATGTCCTTGCGTATTGGGATCCAGATAAGCCAAAATAACCCAGTTTGACTAAGGTGAGGTTCTCGGACCACATTGTGAACCAAGAGGTTTTAGGGTGTTCCTCTAGTCAGGGTCAGTTTGACTGAGTTCTTGTCGTATAAGCCAGGGCTTGGGGCTTGGTGGATCCCCGTTTTGTTTGAGTTATGTTGTGAATAAGCCATGTGTGAGCATAGCTGGGCTAGATGAGGACATAAGCGAAAATCCTTGACATATGTAGCTTGCTCACAACGTGTGCACAAATAGTTGCATTTTGGGAAGCCGTTTTGATAAGGTAAGATCTGTCTATCAGAACTGTACATGCGTGTTGAGAGAGGATCCTTGCATCCGCAAGAGTGCATGTCCTTGGGGGGCACCTGTAATCCATTGAATGCCTTGGAATCTGTCCAACCATCGGTTAGCTTTGAACTCATGTCCGGACCGAAGTTTGTGACACATAGGGGCATGTTGGGTTGGTCTGAGAAATTGGATTGGGTTTCTGGGTTTAGCCCAGTGGAGTACCATACAACCTGACCACCTGTGGAACTGGGTTTTTCCACCCTGAATTTATTTAATGTGCCAAACGTTAATGTTTTGATAAGAAATGATGAAAAATGATTTATCATGATTTTGAATGATTTTTGAAAATTTTATTTCATGGGAAAAATTCTTTAACAAATTTGTTGTGTGTAAATTTCAAGTACGGACACACATATGTGGCGTGTGGCACACAAATGGCCAATGTGTGTCACACGTGCATCCAATGGGATGGCCATGTCATTGCCCACTGGGCATCACGTGCAAACCCTAAACCTAGGCGTGGAGGCCCTTGTGTGATATGTTTTATAGCGCATGCGTGAATTACATGTGGGGACGTGGGGATTCACATGTGGGAATATAGAAATGTCATTTTTCTTAAATATTGTCACTTAATTATTTGATTAGGTTATCCTTTAAGTATTTGAAATAAAGAGTTCTCATTGTTGTGAAGGGGATAACGGGACAAGCCATGACATAAAGTGATGTCATGTCCCCCCTTTGAAAGTGACTATTCATTTGGCTTAAGTGAGGATGAACATTCATTTTTAATGAACCAAATGGGTGGCACACAGCCCCCATTTAAGCTTGATGAAGATATTCTATTGATGGTGAAGATCTTATGATCATAAAATCAATTGAGATGGAATGTTTTTTTTTTTTGAAAATTAAAGTTAAAGGGCACATGTGAAAATATTGGAAATGTGTTAAGGTGGTATGTGAGTATGGTGGTAAGGGTGTATTCACCAAACACTATCCATGTGATAGCCATCAATGGTGATTAACTAGGCTAGGCTTTTAGCCTCTCTCAACCCTTGGATCATTCTATGGGTGTGTGAGATTTTATCTAATCTTTACATCCATGAAATGTCTATAAATAGGATCCCCCTCTAATTCAAATTGGACTTGAATGCCTTTGTGTTGAACCTCCTATCTCTTCCTTTCAAAACCCTCACGCTCCACTTCATAACTCCTCTCTTCTTTGTTGCCTTCATGTTAGTAGCTCTCCTTCCTTGATGCACCTCTTTCACTCTAGTTGAAAGTGTGTCCATCATAACTCTCCCACGCCATTCTCATTTATTAGGAGCTACTGTTTTGACTCCTTATGAAATGTCTATAAATAGGATCCCCCTCTAATTCAATTTGGACTTGAATGCCTTTGTGTTGAACCACCTATCGCTTCCTTTCAAAACCCTCACGCTCCACTTCATAACTCTCTTCTTTGTTGCCTTCATGTTAGTAGCTCTCCTTCCTTGATGCACCTCTTTCACTCTAGTTGAAAGTGTGTCCATCATAACTCTCCCATGCCATTCTCATTTATTAGGAGCTACTGTTTTGACTCCTTATGAAATGTCTATAAATAGGATCCCCCTCTAATTCAATTTGACTTGAATGCCTTTGTGTTGAACCACCTATCTCTTCCTTTCAAAACCCTCACGCTCCACTTCATAACTCTCTCTCTTCTTTGTTGCCTATGTTAGTAGCTCTCCTTCCTTGATGCACCTCTTTCACTCTAGTTGAAAGTGTGTCCATCATAACTCTCCCACGCCATTCTCATTTATTAGGAGCTACTGTTTTGACTCCTTATGCTGCTGGAAATTAATAACAACAGTGAGGTTAATGCTTCCATATCTCTTGTATTGATTTGGTTAGTAGTCTTTAATATTCCTTCAAGCTTGTGCATTTGGTTGGTGCTTTTCCCATAGTACTTAATGCAAACTGTTATGCCTATTTATGCTACTGGAATTGCGTAGACATAGTACATAACAGTGAGCGCTAGCTTTGCTTCATACACATAGTTCACTCCCTTTGACCCCATAGTTGTATGAAACCTTGCACCTAAGTTTTGAACCAAGACTACATTCGGAACTCGTCTGGAGTCCGGTTTTGTACCTATTTTGTCTCGGTGGTCCCAAGTCCTTGATAACATTATTTTGATCTCCTTTTATGTGAAAGACATTCAATTATGTGTTGATTTATTTTGCTTCCAAGATTAGATCGAAAATCCGACCTTTCTTGCGCTATCGATATTGAGTGATAGTCAAGGGTTGTATCTATACCGTTATGGTATTCGCACGGTGATCTCTTGGAAATTGGCTTCCCATCCGATACTTTAAGCTCATGCACTTTGTTTCTTTTGTCTTTATTTTGTTGCACTTTATTCAAGTTGTAAAAAGCAATGATCAATTTATAAGGGCATTGTTGTTCACCTAGTTTGTAGTGAGCAAGGGTTTTCCCAAAGTGAAATAAATATTTCTGTAAGAAGTTTTAAAATTTTTAATTTTCATACCTTGTGTGATTCCCTTGATACTACTTCAGTGATTTCGTAGCAATTGCACATCTATGGGTGCAGTTATATATCCATGCATTCTGCTCTATATCTTGTGCCTGAACTCTTTTGAGGGTTGATGACATGGGCCTCAATGTATTAAAATTTTTTGTAAAAGAAGTTGGTGTGAACAAGGAGTCTTATGATTGAGACTAACACTGTGAGGTGCACTATCATCATGTAGGCTTTGAAACCCGTATGCTCTAAGCTTGAAATTGAATCTTTCACCACACTCGAAGTTTAGGGAAAGTTGGGGCCTCAACTTGTGTACCTTATATGAGATAACATGTTTCACCATCAGTCTATCTTTTTGGACCATCTTAGTTCATGACTCTATACTCTCCTCTTGTGATACATGATCATGTCTTTACATCTGTAACTTGTTCATTTGATAATCCAAATTTTTATACGGAAGAGATTAGATCTTGCAGTGTTTTTTAATGAAGGCATGGAAGAGAAATGTTTAGGGATATTTTTCTACCATATCAAACGGTCTGCACTTTTTAACCAAGGTGAAAATAGGTATCCTCAAGTGATCCAAAGTTTAAACTCCTGCAAGGAAGGGCAACCCTATGTATACCTTCCATATAAAATGTTACTCCATATAAATGCTTATTCTTTCTAGCTGCATCTTAATGTAAATAAGGTCTGAAGCACTGGAACTTTTCTGAAAAAAGGTTATTAGCACTGGAATGACACCTCAGTACTGGGAGTTTGATTTTGTTGGTTCTCATGTAAGACAAGAATAGACCAGCCTGTTCAAGCCATTGCAGTCTGGTTCTTTCGAGTCTTGAAACATTTAGGACTCCTCTCTATTTTCCTGGACCAATGTTGGGGATGGCCACAGCTAAATGGAACTGGCGTTGCTTTCTGATATGGTTTAAAATATCTTAGCCATGTGCTAGCAATCTTATGCTGTAACTAGTAGCTTACTGTTGAAAACAGTCACTAACCATTTTTCATTTTCAGGTTGATTTCATTGTTGGGCGCGAAATTGAGGTTGGTGGGATTTATAAAGGTGTTGTAGTTTCAATCAAAGAGTATGGGGCTTTTGTGGAGTTTAATGGAGGCCAACAAGGGTTGTTACATATTTCTGAGTTATCACATGAGCCGGTAAGCAAAAGTAAATGGATATTTCTGTCTTTTGGGGCTGATATAAATCTTTTGTTCTTCATGATAGTAAATGATATAAGTTGATTTGACCTTGTTCTTTGGCATCATTTAGTATTACTCTGTTGATTAATCTTTAGAGTTACTAGAGGTGGCGTCAATTAGGAACTTGGACTGATGTTCCATTTGATTATTTGTTGCTGTATGCTTTTTAAAAATTCCTAAGCACTGAGAAATTTTTTTTATTACAACATCTTTGTATCTGTTGTTACCCACCTGTAGACTTTAAATGATTATTTCTTCTGGTTGCCTTTGTAGAAATATGGAAAACTATAAGTCTTAAAAAAAAAAAATATTTATTGGCATGGTTGCCTTAATCCTTTAATGATTGGAGAATACATTTAAGGTATTCTCATAATATTAGTAGTCTTCAGATATGTCTTTACAGGAACTCACTTGTCTTTGTATAGTCTTCTATACATCACTAACTCATTGGAAAGCATTACATTTACCTGCAAATAGTTGTGCCTTTTGTATTTGTATTACGAATAAAGGTGTCATTACGAATAGTTGTGCCTTTGCACATAGAATGAAAGGAATGTACAAACATAGCTATGATTTAATATTCCATATTCATGTAGGATATGAGTGCGCAGGCATGAAACATGATATCACTCTATTCGTAATGACAATGCATTTCTATGATGTTCATGGATGCTTGCATGTGTTATTTTACACAGTCGTCGTTTTCTATTTTCTAAACTGTCGTTATTGTGGGATTTGTATGACAAATGTCCTTAAATAATAAATTCCCTCCCTGGATTTTATTGTAGTATGAACTATAGAGCGTACAGTCACTAGTAGCTATGGAAGCTACAGTAACATGAAAAATCTATAGTAGTCAGTTCATGAAGATAGCTGTTTGTTTTATCCTTTCACCAGTAATAAATCTTGTTCATTCTATATAGAAGCATTATCCATTGAAGTAAGTATCCATTTTGCGTTAATAAGACTTTTTTGTACTAGCCAGCGGAGAACTTAGTTAATTGAATGGGAGGAAAATTTCCTTTTCACCCATCCAATCATATTATGGCATTGCCGATGATATTCTTCTTTTTGGCCCCTAAAGCTTTATCATGTCCAGCTATTGAGGTGTACCCTGACACTTACCAGAGTTGCAAACTATGTACATGACTCTTTTGTATGCATTGCCGGATCTTGAAATGAGCTTTATCTGTAAACCATCCATAACGAGTCTCTTCTAAATAAATTTATCCTAAAACATGGTAAAGCTTTATTGATGCCTTTCTAGTTTTAATTTCGTAAGTCACACAATCTTTTTTAACTTGTTCAACTAGTTTTTTCAGTTGTTTTTAAACACTTAGACAATGCTATGGATGATGCCCGTCAATAAAATATCAAATCCTGAGCCAGCGAATTGGCAAAGTATGGAATAAGACTATTTGCCTTTGATACAAGGAAGTTACAATTATTAGGTGGCCATTAGATTTGAAATCGGATGGTTGGGGGTGTTCCATTGATGGAGCTCAATGTTCAGAAGAAAATTCTTGATTGTTGTGACACATCATGTGCTTTAAGATTTGACATCTGACTTCTAGATTTCTTGTGACCTTATAAACGGTCTAATAGCATAAATTCCCTTTTCTACTAGGAGGAAGTTGCCATATGCATCCTGTGCATTATATGTCATACAGAGGTGGGGCATCCTTCATTTGTTCTTGATGGCAGGTGGTGGAGATGAGCTGTGTTACATTGACAGAAATTTACCCTGGAACTATGTTTCAACTGCACTGTCCATCTCGGAAACATATGGTGCCCACCTGTGTATGATATACAATGGATGTGTATGGCATATTTCCTCATCTACTGAGGCCCTGTTCTCATTTTCTGTAGGACAGCTGCATTCGAGCGTTTTCATTTTGCTTTGGTGGTGAATTGTGCCCCAATATATATTTTTATCACCCTTGCTTCAGGTAGTTCGGGTCTCTGATGCGGTCTCTGTAGGGCAAGAGCTATCATTAATGTGCATTGGGCAAGATGTCAGGGGAAACATTAAACTATCACTAAAGGCTATTAACCAACCTTCCCCATCTCAAATTCAGTATTTGCCACTTGGTGATCCTGAGTCACCTCCTGTGAACGGTGCACTAAGCTCTACATCATTAGAAAGTGAAAAGAGCCCATGTCAAGAGAATGAGAACGTCATTCCCAGTCCCTTATCATCTGGCAGTGATGGCGATGAAGCGGCTGATCCTACTACGTTGTATTCCCCACCTTCAGTATTGATTCGAAGTGTCGAAGAGTGCAATAGGCAAGAATCTCTTTCTCGTCTGAAATCAAATAATAATAAGGGTTCAAATTCCATTCCTAAAAACAAGAAAGAGAAAGATACCAGCCCCAAATCAAGGGCTTCTCCACTACTTCAGCATATAAGTGGGATTCTCTCTTCACCTGTGAAAAACACAAAGAAATCAGTACCTCTTTCACAGGAGCGCGATAAAGAAGAGACTACTTCTAGGGTTCAGCAAATAAGCAGAGACAAGCAAAAACCAGTGGGTAGCACTCGTGCTGGTGCAACTTCACTGAAGCTTGGAGATAAATGCATTGCTACCGTTCAACAGATTCGTGTGCATGGTCTTGTTCTCCAGTTGGAAAGTGGTATTCGTGGTATGTACAGGTTTGAGGTATGTTAAAATTCGTATTTGAGTTTTTAGTGAATATCTTACCCTGCTTATTCCATCAATTCAGATACCGAAATTTTTAATTCTGGATATGTGTCTGCTAACTAACATTCAAATGAAATACTGGAAGTTTGGAACCTTATTTCTAGTAGTTTGGCAGAAGGGATCTTTTAGTTGAGTTGTGTTATTTGGGATAGTGATGCTCAAACTTTCTTAAATTCTCCTAGTTCTTAGAGATGACTTGATTTCGTGGAGGAAAGATATTGATGGCCATTTACACTTTTTTAATGTCTTAGTTCTTAGTGACCTTTGGAGGAAAAGAGTCACACTTTGCGTGCTCTTTCTTTGAGGTGCATAAAATTTTGTGATCTGCCTGACTGTTCGTCCGGATTTTCTATTTTATTTCTTGTCAACAAATGAAAGACTAAAGCCAAATTTTATGAAAATATTTCTTGCCTTTTGGTTGTACTTGCTCTGGTAATTGTTGCCTTATTGAAAGTAATGTGCATTCCAAGAAACAAAGGTTCTCTCACCATTGCCATTGAACTAAATGCTTTGGCTTTTCTTATTCAGGCCTGTTCCAAGAGGGACTTTGAAATTGGAGAGGAGCTTCTGGTCAAATGCTCAAGCTTTTCGACTAAGGGTATCCCAGTGATGTCTTTATCAGATGGGGAGTAGCTGTGCATTAAGAGCTGGGAAATCTGCTCTGTCAATTATATCTTACAGATGGCTTTCAACTCTATCACATAATTATATCTTACCTGGGCTCATTAATGGCCGGTGTTGTTTATCAACCTCCTGTGGAACTTTTCAGCATTGTTTCGGCCCATCAATTTTGTAGCTGTAAAGCTTTGAGATGACTTCTCTTAACATGTTAGAGAAGTGGTGATTCTAAGAGCTCGGAACAATTTTGTAGCTGTAAGGCTTTGAGATGACTTCTCTTTACATGTTAGAGAAGTGGTGATTCTAAGAGCTCAGCCATGTAATCAGTTTTGACAGTTGAAATGCATAAATTTGCAATTTTGTCGATTTACTCATGTTTCCATTGTTGACCACTTTCTTGAAGGCTCGAATCTATTTGCGTGGTATATATCATAGTTATCAACACCTGATCAGACTGGCTGGTCCAATCAAATCAGATTGCCATCTGGTGATGTGGCCATTCTAGTCAAAAGCAAAAGAATGGGGTTTCATAGAAAACCGGTCAAAATTAATGTTTGTCCAGCTTTTACCGATTGAGCGGATTGGTTTTGATTAGTTAGATTGGTTAATAAATTTGTTCGACTATTTTTAAATATATTTTGTAATATTAAATTATTATTACAATTTTTTTATTTTTTTTAAAACCTAATCCAATCAGTTCGATTGGTGTTCAAGACCATATTAATTGGATCAGACCGCTCATCAATTTGGTGGATCCAAACTCATAAAACATGAGGATTGTGAGGATTGGACTCCTTTGGGCTATTTTTAGGTGGATCAATGTTCATTTGCATGCAGATCCATTATCATTCTTGAGAAACATGCAAGAATGTCATTTGAAATGTTTGCAGTGATTTATTTTTTGAGAATATAGTTCTTCACCCTGCCCAAATCAAGTTTTAAAACACCAAACCTCCAGAGCACCAGCAGGCGGCCTCTAAAACCTTCCTCTCTCGGTCTCTCTGTCTCTCTCTCTCTTCCACCTTCCTCTTCACTCTCTATTTCCAATTGTCTCTGTGCCCCAATCTGAACCTGCCCCCACCTCTCTCTCAGTAATGAAATAATTATTTTGTGCCCGAAATTTGTGGTCTAATGTCTTGATATCCTCTTCTTAAATGAGCAATTAGCTTTTTGTGAAGTGTCCTTTTGGCGGGAATAATGTTTGCTCTAGGCCGGGAAGACTTCTATTTAACTTCGATTTCAGGCAAAGATAAGACGTTTATTGTCTGGAAATCGCTGATGTTGGGCTGAGAATTATAAATATTGTCTGGAAATCGCTGATCATTGGGAACCGCAAAAATTTAAAATTTCGAAGAGAGACCCGAGTTAAAATCTTTTGCTAGAAACCACTCAACTAGCCAAAAACCAACCAGCCAAAAAATTGGACATCAAAAAGTAATCCTATGTATTGGGGCAAGAGGTCTAGATTGTGGCTCTCACTCTCTCTCTCTCTCTCTCTCTCATATATATATATATATAACACATGCATATGCTTACCAAAGCTGAAAAAAAAAACTAGAGATTATTTGTATTCCTAAGAAAATTTCACCTAAATAGCCATTCAAGATTTCTTGACCAATTATTGGCCAAAGCACTTGGCACTGAGTGTGATGTGAGTAGGATCATGCAATCGGGTTTCATAATTGGAAAAATGGGCATGATGGAAGTACATACCACAACCAAAGAAAGATGATAGATAATTGACTGAAATGAGCACTAAATACTTCAAAATCTCCCCCAAATCATTGGTATGGTTATTGAAATTGTGACCATCAGTATGTAGGACCTAGACCCTAGACTCTAAGTGGTAGAAGTGGGCCTTTAGTTGTTGCCCTTGAGAAATGGCCGGGTCTGGCCCAATCCTCCAAAGATGTTTTTATAGGATCCCTGTTCACACATAATCTTCACTTTTGATTCAAGTGAACGAATAATCAAATTCTTCTTTATGTACAACACATATGAAGGGACACGCCAAGAGACAAGTAATTGGTGACCTTTGAGAGATAAAATATATTTATTCCTACTTCTTTCTTTTTTGTTCCTTCTATTTCTTTTGATAAAAAATAGAAGAGTTAAGAGTGAATTCAAAATCAAGAAGGTTCTTGGCTAAAGGTAAAATGCTAGAGTAATAGTTATTTTGGAATGTACAGTCGTGCTCGAAGTGTTGCTGATGCTAAGAAGGAATCACTGTATTTTCAAATATATTACTAAAAAGGAATCAATACAATACACATACTCGATTGCCATTGAAGAAATTCTATCCTTATTGTTCCAAGCAAACAATTCTCTTGGAGATAAAGAAATAGATAGAATGTATACCAACATTCAAAGAAAGAAGAAGAAATGACATTCTATATAAGCAAATCATATATGAATAAACCAAACCCTATTTTGGGCGGATCAAGATGAATGAAGAAATAAAATGTGAGTTTGGAGATAGGATAAATCATAGATAAATCCAAACAACCTTTTCATAAATCCAAGTGTAAAATGTGAGTTTGGAGATCGGATAAATCATGGATAAATCCAAACAACCTTTTCATAAATCCAAGTGCTCTTTCCATACAAGTCCGTAAGTAGTTGGTCATTCAACCGCATACAAAGTCCGTGAGTGTTTGCCTCATTCAACCACATCGCTCCCCAGGTGAGTCGTTAGCCTCCTGGCCGCGCTTCTATTCGATCTCTTCATACCCCCAAGACGACTCAATACCCCCACCTTCCCTAGACGACTCAATACCCCCACCTTCCATCAGGCATCATTCAAATTTCACGAATGAGTACCCTCATCAACAGCATCACTCCTCAACCTTCTGAGTCGTCATTTCTACATCCAAACACTTCCTACCCCGAAAATGACTCAATATCCTCAAACCCCACCGAGCATCATTCGAAATCACGAATGAGTGCTCATATTAACCACTTCATCCCCATTGAAGCCTCATTCAAGCCAAGGGTCTCCCCGAGTCTCACACTCACTATTAAACCCATCTCCCCATCCCCATCACCAATAAGGGAACTTCCTGTCATTCATAATGCACTCCACCACCATGTTATCAGAAAAGTGAAAAATAAACACGGGCGTGGCCATGAAGTTAGGAGTAAAAGAGCCCAAAATGAAAGAAACTGGACATGGTAAAAATCTGATAGGGCACCATGAGTTAAAGTCGAAATAAAGGCGGACGTAACCATGAAGCTATAGGTAAAAGAGCCAAAAAGAAAAAGAAATCGGATATCGTCAAAACCTAAAAGGGGACCGTGAGTATAAATGAAAATAAAGATAAACGTGATCATGAAGTCACGGGTAAAAAAAGGAGTTGGTGAAAATTATAATGTGGCACTACTTCCACCCAGTTTAAGCGAAAAACCAAAAAGGTGCCTGGACTAATAAGTAGGTTGATGCAGCGCTTGTCTTCATAGGTGACTTCAGCCTACTCACTATGCAAAAGTTTGGTAGCGTGGGATTAATACCCTACTACTGGAACCAAAAAGAGCTTAAGAAAAATCTTCAACAACTAGGGCCAACCTCTAAAGGGCTCCTTAAGATAAAAAGAATCACAAAGATGGTAAATCAGATCAGTTGTATGCCCGAAATATTTCCTCCTCAAAAAGTCAATCATAGCAAAGTCATGAAGATAACTTGGGATATTGATTGCCATGCCGGATCAGTACCCGACATATAGGGTAGTCATTTTATTAAGTTTCCAATTGCTGAAGGTTTAGATTTTCGGGATGGCCACTAAAAGGCCCTCGACTAATCCCAATAGATTGGTGTGCAAGCCCCATAGAGGCCATCTTATTAAGGTTCCCAGTTGCTAAAGGTTTAGAATTTCGAGATAGCTACTAAAAAGCCCCTGACTAAATACGGTAAGATGGGGTTCAAGCCCCAAAGAGGCACCCACATGTCAACCAGTTTGAGTCCTGGTGTAGTTGCTCGTGTACCCGCCAAGGCAAATTTACTGAAGTGGGAAGGAAGCCCTTAAGGAATGCCCTCAACTGCTAAACAAATCTCGACTTTGACATGACTGGGTCACAAGCCCTTAAACAAGACTTCCGATTGTTGGAACAAAAATACCTATTAAAGTAGGAAGGAAGCCCTTAAGCAAGACCCTCACCAGTAGATAAATTGGAGTATTGATGAGTTGGGTCTTAAGCCCTTAAGCAAGGCCCCAGCCACCAGTCTCCCTCAAAAGTTCTAGCATTATTGGGTTTTCAAGCCCTTAAACAAGACCCCTAGTCGTTCGAACCAAAAACAACTTCATTCATCCCCCAAGGGAGAAGCTTGGTATGATTTCCTCTCAAAAGTCATGTCGATGCCAGTGATTGGGAAGAAAAATGAAAATTGAGAGACAAGTTTTGTTCTGAATATTACACTTCTTGCTCCTCTTGAAGAGTAACATTCGGTGGAGCAAGTTGTTGTAGGGTATTTTTGATATACTTGTATCCCCAATATGAATAATGGAGAAGCTAATGGCGACCTAGGCCCACAGGTATGAAAATGCCTAGGGACTATGGGAGCCCCTGATCAAATAAGCCTAATTTTGGAATAATTCGAAAAGGTTTCATTTTGACCTCAAAACTATGAAAGGGTAGCATTCGATGTCCCAAGGATGTCCTCTAAGTTTCATCTCGATCTCACAAGGATAAAGACGAAATTTCATTTACAATGTTGCTTCCTAGCATGCTAAAATATGCCTTATAACTATTGCCAAGACCACCACCAATAGATTCAAAAGGCTAAAAAACCATTGAATACCAAACTTTAGCTCATTTGGATTTTTCTGGACTCTTCTAGGCCCAACTTTCCTAAACTAGGTAGGTTTTATATTATTCCTATATAGCCTCGGTGAATCAGTTTCCATTTATGAAAACTGTATTTTTTGAAAAAGGAAATTCTTTGAGAGTTCATGACTTCTTTTTTTTAAGACCAATCAAGCCCAAATTTTTGTACGTTGTTCGTCTCACCAAGACGCACATTTTGACGTATGGCATGGCCCGAGATGATACTTGAAATAGAAGAAATATTAGAGAGAAGTTCGAAAAAAAGAACAAATTGCAGAATATTTAAAGTGAGATATCAATTCACTCCCATGGCTGTTTCTCGAAGCCTCGACATTGAATGGCCTCAAGAGTAGATCCGTTGCGACCGTGACTCAAAGGGCTTCGATTTAAGGTACAATTTGTCTAAGATTAAGGGAGGGAAGAAACCTTACTTAAGATCGAAGCAAAGCATGATTTTTCGATGTCGGAATTCCATTTTCTGACGAAGAAATTTCATTTTTTGACAATAATCCAAATTAGGAAAATGATCAATCAACACTCAATTCGGGGATTTTTCATTGCAAAACGATCCCAACAACTTCCCTTTTGATTTGTGATAAAGAAATCGACGAAGAACACGACAAATCAAGCTACATCAATGATCGAAGTTTTCAAGTATATGGGTTTGGCTGGATTTTTGGTTCAGCCTCAAAAATTTGATTCAAGCTTAATAATAGATATCAAATCGATCATCTCAAGACAACCATAATTTCTATGATGTCGAATCACTCAAATGTCATTGTAAAGCATCGAAAAAGTCCCCAAGGCATGCTATGGCAAGAGGCCCCTTTTGGAGGGATGGTTTTGTCATTTGCAAGATTTTAGCTAGGGCTAAATTGCCATTTTGCACAAAAATGGGATTTTTTATTTTATTCACTTAAATGTTATGTTTAAGCAATTTTGTTGTCTTTTGAGCACCCACCCTTGTTATGGGATTACTTTATATAAGTTGTTTTTCTTATTTGTAACCCTAAGTTGAACATAAGTTGAAAACAATGTGCCATAGCTTGAGTTTTCTTGTATTGTTCCTTCATTCTTCACTTCAAGAGAGAGGAGAGAGAAATATTTTGCTTGTGAGAGTATACCCTTGGACTACCCTACCCCAACCTTGGACCACACTACCCATACTACCCTAACCCTAGACCACTCCAACCATAGTCCATACTCCCTTAACTACAGTTCATACTGCCCATACTTTCCCAACCATACTCCATACTCTCATAACCCTGAACTATAGACTACCTTAGCCTTATGCCTTAGGTTACCTCAACCGTAAACAATAATCCATCTTAAATCGTAGCCCTTAGATCACCTTAGCTTATCCAATCCAAACCGATTATACACCCTAACCTTACCCAACCCATACAAACCATACACACTAGCCTAGCCCTACCATAAACCACACCCCTTTGAACACATCCCTTAGCCTTCCGTGACCTTTCTCCCCTACAAGGACATCTCAAAGAGCACTAGGACCAAGCATAGTCTTTCGAGATCAAGCCCCTTGGCTCGTAACATAGATACCCAGAGCTAACTTCATTATCTCTCCCTCTCTTTCTTTCTCTCTCTTTCTTCATCTTCTTTCTCTCTTCTTGTTCTTCTTCTCCTTCTCTCTCTCTCCTTCTCTTTCTTTCTCTCTCAGGTATGTTCACTTTCTCTATTCTTCTATCCCCCTCTCTTT
>NW_006497091.1:2111873-2130953 GCF_000471905.2 Amborella trichopoda
ATTTATTTTTTTATATTTTTAACTTTTTTTTTTTTTAAAATTTTAGAATTATTACACTACCGCACTTGTGGCCCATCTTTCTCACAAAGTGCAGTTTACACGGCATCATTCACTTATCTTTACGGCATTCTTAAGGAATTTATCATATGGCATTTACATTTATCATATATCAAGATAACTTAGCACCGCATGGTCGTAAAATGATGCAGTGACAAGTAACAGTGACATGTCCCTCTTGCAAGGGTGTAGCTCCCGATTTAAGGGGAGTTTTAGGATGCCTTAAACATGAAACTTTGAGCTAATACACAGACCTTTACAAAGATATTAATTTGAAAGAATTTGGGAGCCATTTGATGGGTCAATAGCTCAGTACAAGGTGAGCATTAGTTGATGGAAATCTTCCCTGCAATAGTGTGCAGTGACATACTCGCGCATTTCAAGTCATAATTCAAAATCCAAGGGAAATTTTAAAAACCTCAAAACATGTAACTTTGAGTAAATTCATAAACCTTTCCAATGGTGGAAGTTTTAAGCTTTTAGAAACCATTTGATAGGTCAAAAGTATTGCCTAAGGAGGGCCACAGCTGCTGGAATTAGCAACGACTGTGAGTAGTGTCATGCCTTGACATTTTAGGCGATATCTTTTCTTCCAGGCGAAATTTCATCATGACATAAAAAGTAGACTTAAATTAGACATACATTACTTTCATTTGAGATAGGTTTGGTCCCATTTGGATGCCATTTGGTCGTCAAACACGTTGATGCAAAACAGTCACAGTTCTGGAAATTCAAATGCTTAAGATAACATGCGTTTAAAGAACACTTAATATTTCCAAGCTACACATTGGGCTTGGAACCTTATTCATGATAAGGAGTCTCACAGTGAGGAATTTCATGAGTGTCCATAAATAAAAATATCCTATATGTGGTAAAAACAGTCATGGCATTGAGAAGCACAAAAACTGAAATTTCAACCTCATGTTAACCCATTCATTCTTCACATTTCCATTTTTTCATCTTATCCATTTTAAATATTTACTCTTTACATAACTATGGATGCATAGAAACTAAACCCACTTACCTTGACTTTTCACGGTATCTCAAATCCTCACTCATAGCCTCAACGGATTTTCCTTAAGCTCCACCAGTGGGTTATCTTCAAGGGACAACAGTGAACTCCTTAGGGGGAGAGATGGAGTAGAATGAAGAAAACTGGTTGTCAAAGGGCTTAAGTGCTCACGATTGGTGGGATTCACTATGGCTGACGCAATCACTCATTGCTCTGACATGTACAGAGCAGCTCTGACACGTACAGAGCGGTGCTGACATGTACGGAGGCTGTATGTTTGACCAAGACACTCCCGATGCTTCTCGTTCTTGCTTCTCTTTTCCAGTCGGCGCTAGATCACAGCAGGCACTAGGCCTCGCATTCATAGACGGGGATGGGTTCTCTTACACAGCTAGCGATGCTTCCTCTTCTTACACAACTGGCACTACATTTTCCTCTTACTCAGTCGGTGCCATGTTTTTCTCTTACTTAGTTGATGCTAGGTTTTCCTTTTACTCAGCCGAAGCTACGTTTTCCTCTTACTCAGTCGGCGCTATGTTTTCCTCTTACTCAGCCGGTGCTACATTTTCCTCTTACTCAGTCGGCACCACGTTTTCTTCTTACTCAGCCGGCACTATGTTTTCCTCTTACTCAGCCAGCGCTACGTTTTCCTCTTACTCAGCCAGCGCCACGTTTTCCTCTTACTCAGCCGGCGCTACATTTTCAGGAGGCAATATGCCCACGGGTGACATGCTCATTGCAATGCACCAAACGGCGATACGCTCGCAGCGATGCTTACGCGTGGCGATACTTCTTACACCTTTCATGCATGGCGATAATCCTTACGCCTTTCGCGCGAGGCGTTAGCTTTTTCTACATGGACGACACTAGGCCAAGTCACCTAGACGGCGTTAATCCTCGCCCTTAGCACCGAGCGTGCGCTTCCATTTTTCTCGACTTCCTTCTCTCTCTCCACTGTCATGAGTGGTCCGGTTTAATCGAATTGGGGCCCCTACAAGGCAGTTTAAAGTCATGCTATTGGTGGACGACACTTAATGTCTTGTAGTTGCTTGATGATCTTATTGGTTGCCCCAAACAGTTATTGTCAAAATCCTGTTGGGGCAGGTTGATTATCAATCTTAGGTTGATAATTCTATCATACATGGGGCTTAGTATCCGTCCGAATCGGATCTGGGTTAGTTGGTGGGTTCTAATTCTTTGACACCATTTCCCACTGCATTGGAGTCATTCCAACTGGCTCAGACCATTAGGGGTATTTTAGTCATTTTGATGACACCTAACTTGAAGAGAATCGTAATTTTGTTAGAGAATAGACGTTTTAGATTGATGTAGAGTACTCTGATCTCTTAGGCTTTCACTTTGAAATGACTAGTTGCAATCTATGGCGCTATTAACAGTGGTGCTGCCGACATTGTCACTAACAAATCCCTGTTTTCATGCATGGCTATATATTGGCGGACCATGTAGGCCTAAGGGGAATTTCCAAGGATAGTGGTCACGAAAATCTCGGGTATCTTTGGTTTTGTGTTGTTTTTCTATTTGTGTCCTCCCCTAGTGTCATCTTGTCGTGGTGCCGATTCTCCGAATCAGTGGTTTGAGGGGTCTTCTGGTGATGATGGTCACGATGAACAGACCTTACCCCCCCTGTCTAGAGTTTTGATTTTTGAAGCTCTGATTTTCAGGATATTGAGACCGATGGTGAGATCCTTAAGGTAATCTACCATTGTATGGCTCGCATGTCTGTCGATGACTTGTGTAGGCTCCTCTTTCTTATGAGAGCCGTGAAAAGGTGTTTAGTTGTGTTTAGCATGCTAGGCACCGAACGCCTCGGTAAGAAAGTGTTTGAAATGACTAATCAGGCTAAGGAGATCCTTGAGGAAAGGAGACTAGTTTCTACTAAAGACTCCCTCGATCGATCCCTTACTCTGAGTTTTCTTTGAACGATCTTCGATTGTTACTGATGCCCAGGCATCCCTGTAGACAACGGGTTTCCGGCAACAGAAAACCGTGCCTTTCTTCATCCTCAAAATTTGCATCATCCGACTTCCAATTATGTATAAAACTTGTTCCAAACTGTAGCTCTTCGACACACGGTCACAACTAACCCATTTTTGCGATGATCCGTCATCATAATCTTGAGTTATGGCCTTCCAAAGAATTATGTGTTTTCTTATGAATTCGTACATTTCTGAGCACATCTTCTCTTTAGAAATTCTCTCACTTTAGGTCTTGCTAAGAAGCCTATCTTATACCAAAATGATTGGCCCGTTAAGATCTAGCTCTTGTCTAAATTTGAGCTTGATCGGACTAAAAACGAGAAAAATATAATCATTTAAAAATTTACTCCAAAGGAGAAGACACAGTTTTCATTTATGGAAACTAGTTTGCTGAAGCCACACCGCCATAGTGTAAAACTAACCATTTTATGGAAAGTTAGGTCCAAAATGGTCTCGGAGGGTCCGATTGAGCCAAAATTTGGTACTTGGGGGGTTTTTTTGACGTTTCGAATTCAATAGCAATGGTTTGATATTGTTTTGAGACCCAAAAAATAGGGCTGTAGTTTTAGGGTCTACTTTCAGCATGATAGAAGTTAAACTTGAAAACTGAGTTTCATTATGATCATATCAAAACTTATCAGAATGTTATGAAACTTTGCGAATGCTCTTCAGGTATGCCAAACTACATTTTTCATGCATTTTGAAGCTGTTACAATACTTCTTTAGAGGCTGCACAGTTTTAAGTTTATTCTTGCAGTGTTCCTATGGTCAAATTGTGTCTTGGGTACCGGCGGGACCATGTTGCAGTGTTCACTTTGAGGATACAGGTATGTTAGAATGACATTTAATAACTTGCCCCGCCGAATGCTGCTCTTTGAGAGAAGCGAGAAGTGTAACATTTAGAACAAAATTTTCGTCGAAGTTCATCTTTCGAATCCTTACTAAGATGCTTTTATTGATTCCTCTCAACAATATTTTTCTTCTTGATCATCGGTGTCAACATGATCTTTGAGGGGTAGACCATGCTAAGCTTCTTCCTTGAGCGATGACCGAAGTGAACTCTAGCAACCTGGGGGACCTTGTTTGAGGGCGTTTTTCCCAATGCCACTAGAGTTTGTTCTCTGGGGAGTGTGCTAACCGTGGGCATTGTAGAAGGGCTTACTGTGCCGTCCTCAACAATATTTCCTAATAATACGGCTAGTGGGTGCCCTTGGGGGCTTGCTCCCAATCCAGTGGTGTGATATACCTCTGTCTCTGCATGAGTGCCTTTTCAAATGCTTGCTCCCTCATTAGAAGACCTCTTCTTATTGCACCAGCTGAGTATCCCCGAAGGACTTTATCCCAGTGTGGCGAGAACTATTTTTTTGTGAGTCTGATTTTCACCTAGTACCTTCCAATTTTTCATCCCTAAGTGAGTGCCTTTTTTAAGGGCTTGCTTCCACATTAGAAGGCTTTCTTCTGCTCTAAGTGAGTACCTTTTTAGGAGCGTTCTCCCACATTAGAAAAACTTTCTTTGGTGCAACAACTGAGTATCTCTGAAGGGCTTTATCCCACTGTGGCTAGAACTTCTTCTTTTTCTCAAAGTGAGTGCCTTTTCAGGGGCTTTCTCCCACATTAGAAAACTTTCTTTGGCGCAATAGTTGAGTGTCCTCGAAGGACTTTATCCCACTGCAGCTGGAACTTCTTCTTTTTCTCTAAGTGAGTGCCGTTTCAGGGGCTTTCTCCCACATTAGAAAATTTTCTTTAGCGCAACTACTGAGTGTCCCCGAAGGACTTTATCCCAATATGGCTAGAATTTCTTCTTTTTCTCTAAGTATGTTCCTTTTCAGGGGCTTTCTCCCACATTAGAAATTTTGTTTGGCGTAACAGCTGAGTGTCCCCAAAGGACTTTTTCCCACTGTGATTAGAACTTCTTATTTTTCTCGAAGTGAGTGCCTTTTCAGGGACTTTCACCCACATTAGTAAAATTTATTTGGCGCAACAGCTCTTCGAAGGACTCTATTCCACTGTGCCTGAAACTTCTTCTTTTTCTCTAAGTGAGTGCCTTTTCAGGGGCTTTCTCCCACATTAGAAAACTTTATTTGGTGCAACAGCTGAATGTCCCTGAAGGACTTTATCCCACTGCAGCTGGAACTTCTTCTTTTTATCTAAGTGAGTGCCTTTTCAGGGGCTTTCTCTCACATTAGAAAACTTTCTTTGACACAACAGCTGAGTGTCCTCGAAGGACTTTATCCCACTATAGCTGGAACTTCTTCTTTTTCTCTAAGTGAGTGCCTTTTCAGAGGCTTTCCTCACATTAAAAAAATTTATTTGACGCAACAGTTGAGTGCTCCCGAAGGACTTTATCTTACTGCGGCTGAAACTTCTTCTTTTTCTCTAAGTGAGCACCTTTTCAAGAGCTTTCTCCCACATTAAAAAATTTCTTTGGCTCTAAGTGAGTTCCTTTTCGGGGGATTTCTTCCACATTAGAAAACTTTCTTTGGCTCTAAGAGAGTGCCTCTTTAGGGGCTTTCGCCCATATTAGAAAACTTCTTGACGCAACAGATGAGTGTCCCCAAAGGACTTTATCTTATTGTGGTTGGATCTTCTTTGTGAGAAAGGGCTGGTTTGATTTTCACCCAGTACTTTTCAATTCTTTTAGACTTTTACTGAAATTGGTTGAGGTCATCTTTGGTGAAGAACTGCATCAACCTTTTTATTAGTTCAAGCCCTTTCGGGTTTTCACCTAAAATAGACAGAAGTGGTACCATAAAAATGGTTTTCACCAACTTCTTATTTTTATCAAGGCTCTTTTATCCGTGACTTCGAGGTGACGTCCATCCTTTTATTTACATTTTTACTCATGGTGCCCTTTTGATTTTTCATCATGCCCGGTTTCTTGTTTTCAGAACTCTTTTACTCATGGCTTCATGGCCATGCCTATCTGTCTTTTTTACTCATTGTGACCTTTCGGATTTTCACCATTCCCAATTTTATTTTTGGAAAATTTTACCATGGTTTCATGGCTATGTCCACCTAAAGCTCTCATTTTTACTCATGACGATCCTCATCGGATGCTCATCATGCCCGATCTCTTTTTTTTTTAGAGAAACTCCCTTCCTTGACAAGGCATATGACAAAGGGGTTATGTTTGGATAGGGCTCACTGGGGTAACAAATACCATAGGTGAGGCTTTTATTCGGTGACATAGATAGTACTAGGTTGCGCAAGGTGATGAATGATTCATACTTGCTGGGTATGGAGGTTTTAGATGGATTAGTAGTTTAGCTGATGCATGAAAACTCCATGGGGATAACAATTGTGGATTTGCACCATTGGGGTAGTGACCTTGCTGACGAAGGTGACTTACCACTTGGGGAATGAAACATCAGTCCTTTGGGATGATAGTTTTATTGGTAATAGTGACCTACTGGGGGGTAATCAACTTGGGAGGGTGGTTTGTTTGTTTATTGGAAATGTTAGTATTGTTTCTTGGTTTATTGAGATGGAAGGAAGTTGTGGCCTATTGGGGGATTGGTCCATTAAGCATAACGACCCATTGGAGATAAATGGATTATAGTCCACTAGGGTTGTTAAGATGTTGAGGTGGACAGTCCATTTGAGGATTGTTAAACCATTGAAAAATAGTGATTCCTTAGGGACGCTAGTTCTTCAAGAATAGGAACCCACTAGGGAAGATGGGCCATAGGAGTGATGGTCCCTTTGAGAGATTATGCACCATCTAGGATCATATAGTAGCAGGGCATGTTTGGGTGTAGCTCCATGGGAATAATGGAGTTTTAAAATCGAAGCCCAAATGAACAAGGGTTATTTGGTCTCAATGGTAGGCTTGAGTTTGATTTTTCATTTTGAGTGTAAGGGTATATCCCAATATATTCCCAATGGGGCTCCTGTATATCAAGGGTATAACTCCTCTAGGGATTGGAAATCATTAAGGATCCAAATTACCCTTAGATCTCAAAAGTTTATTGAATCGAATCCAGGGTCATACTGAATTGATGAATTCATGGCTCATGATGAGTCGGTTTTAAAAATGGTGCTGTTAGGCTCAAAGGTCTGGGCTTCATCTAGCCTAGGGTTGCCCTCAGAGGTGCTAGTGTGTGTAGGTGGAAGGAAGGGAATAAACCTTTTGTTCACCTTGTGTAAAAATGTGCACAAGTGTGTGTTGAGCTCATCGTTAAATCATGGGTTTGTGTGAGAAATGAGAAGTGAGAAATTGTTCCCGTGCCTTGATGTAGGCTGGGGGATTTTGAGAAGAGTGGTGTAGCAAAGTTGATACACTTGCGTTTAAACGCAATCTTAGAATTCAATTTGATGAGTGAGAGAGAAAGGAGTACAAAGTTGTACGGACCCGAGCTTTGACGCGAATCTAGAATATTTGAAGAGTAGAAGAAGTGGAAATGACAAAACCCGTGGTTAGGTGTGGGTTTAAAGCAATGAGAAAAGGGCACAATAATGAGTCCCGCTGTTTGACGAAACGGTACCAAGGAGGCAAAACGCTTTGGGAAAGACCCAGGGTTTGGAGGAAGCGACGCCAGAGAGATGAGATATTTTGGAACAAACCCATGGTTTGATGAAACGATGCCAGGGAGGCGAAATGCTTGTATACCAGACCCGCGGTGTAGCCAAAGCCACACCAGGGAGGTGAAACGCTGCTGAGATAGACCCGAGGTTTAACTAAAGCGACATTAGGGAGGCGAAACGTTGTTGGGACAAACCCGCGGTTTGACGAAGCAATGCCAGGGAGGTAAAACACTGCTGGGACAAACCCACAGTCTGACAGAGCAATGCCAAGGAGGTGAAACGCTGCTGGGACAAACCCGCGGTCTGACAGAGCGAAATGCTGCTGGGACAAACCCGCGGTCTGACAGAGCGAAATGCTGCTGGGACAAACCCGCGGTCTGATAGAGCGATGCCAGGGAGGCGAAACACTTCTTGAACTGACCCCCGGTTTGAGGTTTTATTGAAAGGGGAGATAGAGAGAGAGGGGTTTTTACCTTCGAGATTTCATTGAGTCAAAAACTCAATTCCTTTTCCGCCTTTTCCACTGTAGAGAGAGAAAGATAGCTCCCCCTTTTGAAGCATTCTTTTGTGAAGTTATGGCCTCAGCTAGCACTATTACTCAGGCCCCAAAAGGTACTTTTTGACCTCTTCTTCGTCTTAGCGCTTGCACTTGGTAAAAGGTACTGTCGCCCACAGTGTTGCCTCAATGACTAACTGTCACAGTTTTTATAGGACAACATTTCGAGCCTTTTGCATGAGCATCATGATTGCCGACAGTCATTACAAACAACCCCTTTGCTTCCAAGTTTCATTGAGCATGAACACTACTATTTTCGGTCATCTCTTCCCCTGTTTTTGATTCATACTACTGTTCTGCCATGTGAGCAATGGCAGAGTTGTTTGCAACTGAGTTCTGTTTATCAAGAACATTTGATCTCAAATTTGTAGAATACATCGATCTTTGATATATGACTCAGTGTCATGAATATCTCTTGATCATTCGGAATTTTTCTGCATCATTTCTGGTTCTGCAGCTTATCCAAGCATCACCTATGTGGATGAAGGAGTTGATGATGACCCTGTGATCAATGACAAACCCAAGCCTCCAGATCTTTGGGAAGCTTGTCATTCAGAAGTGCAGACAAAGTCTAAGGCTGTGCATAAGGTTTTGAAGGTCATCAGGCCTGAACCCATTCTCATCCATCAGAACATGATAATAGGCTATCAAGGTCTTGATAAAGTAACTTTGTATGGTTATTCTTGTTGGCTTGTAATCTTCATCATGGTGGTTGCTTATTTTTGTAATTTGGGCAACCCCAATGTTCAGCACTTGGGTGAACTGCCAATATATCTAGCAGACGATCATCTGGTTGGATCTTCGCTTGTTGTTGCTATTTAACTACCATGTGCTTCTTTATCATGAACCAGTGGCAAGAAGAAGAAAGGAGTATCTTTCATTCTTTTCAATCTCACTTTGAAAAGAAAGATACTGCCTCTCTTGAGGAGGTCACAGTTTTGGAAGAAGGAGGTGGTGTATTGGCTGCCACATCCATCAGTTGAAGATTCAACAAGAAGAGATCCTTCTATGTAGATACTAATAATTGTAACCACAGTATTGTAACCCTTCTTGTTTATGAAATGAAATCTTCACTTTCTTTGCTTCGTGGCTTGTGTTTCTTCTTTCTGAGCCAAGGAAAAAGAAGACGAAGCAAACCATGGGCCAAGTGAGAACTCAGAGCAATGAAGAAGAATTAAATGCAAACGGAGATTTATTTCGTGATCAAAAGGGATTGCAACATGGTTGTTACAACAACTATGTAATTCCTAAAAGTACATCCGTTCTAAAGTAAATCCATCCCCTTCAAGAGCCCCACCGCCTTCTCACAGTGGTAGTGACTTCTAAGAGGCGGTATCCTTCTCTTCAAGCAAGGCTTGAAAAGAATGAGGAGCACCTCTTCCTCCTGCATGTCCTCTGGTGAAGGCAAAGAGCCAGAAGTTGGTTACCCAAGCAGCAACAAGCAAAACCCGAGCAAGAAGGGCCTTGCTCTGCATACCAATAGTCCACCCAAGTGCTAAACTAACAAGTCGACCAAATCACCCCATTGGTTGGCCATTGTGAAAAAGATCACAGGCCAGCAATCACAATTTACCATCATATTTAGATGGATGCGATGGGATTCAGGGTGGTTGGCGCTCAACATCTTACACATAGCTTTGGACCTTGCGCTCTGGAGCCCAAGCAAGCAGAAGAGACCTGAAGGCAACAGCCCATCATCTAGCATGAGTTTGTCAACGCTTCTACAGGGTCGAACACCTTCACCTAAAAGCCCAACACTTGGATTCATTATAGGATCTGGGACTCGAGAGCTAGCCTCAGCAAAGGACATCGCCTCTCGAAAGGATGCTTCAAAAAGGAGAGGTCTCTTCTCTCTATACAAGAGAAAGGGAAAGCAAAGTTTCTCAAAACAACAGGAGGAACTGTTTCCCCACTCTCCGTGTCTCCTTCTTATAGGTCCGTCATCGAAGCAACTCGCTTCGTGAGCAAATCCTCGTCCAACCACATGGATGCGTGTCATCGCAAGGGTGCCTCGTTTGACTGCCATTTAAGTCTTCTGGCGCCTCGCCTCCCAGGCACCACTTTCGAAGCATCCTTGGTCAAATCTTTAACCACTTCGCCTCTCAAGCGTCATCATCAACATGGCACAAGACAGATCTCCCACCGCTTTGCCTCCCAGGCATCACTTTCTTTGACCACTTTCACTCTACGGACGCGTTATCATCAGAGCACCGTCTTTGCGCATTAATCTCTGGGCAAACAAACTTTTCGGGCTACATCCCCCTTGAATACAGGCCAGTCGTCAGAACGGCCTTCTTTCCCAGCTTCAAGGTACCTCAAAGTGGATGCATTCCTCTTCCTCCGAAGGCCGTTCACAACAATCAACGACCAGCAAAGACAAGCACTCCATGCACCTACAACGAGAGAGTGACCAAGCTGTGCTCACCTGCACCAACATGTCAACCACGAGGATCGCTGCTCCAGTAAGCCTCCGAAGAAGAAGAAGAAGAGCATGAAAAACCATCATGAGTAAAAGAAAACGAGATTTAGATGGACATAGCCACCAAGGCTATGGGTAAAATCGTCAAAATAATAAAAAAATGGGCATGGTGAAAACCCGCAAGGGCACCATGAGTAAAAATGGCAGTTGGGCATGGCCACGAAGCCATGAGTAATAGTGTCCTGAAAACAAGAAAATCAGGCATGACAAAAATCCGCAAGAGCGTCATGAGTAAATATGGATATCAACAGGCGGATGTGATCTCGAAGTCACAGGTAAAAATGCCTCAGCAAAAGGACTTGGTGAAAACCACCCTCGTGGCACCACTTCCACCTGATTCAACTGAAAACCTGCAAAGGCGCTTGAGGAAACAAAATTCCGTTCTTAGTGCTAATAAATCTCTAGCCCCAGCACTAACAAATACTAGCCAAAGGGCCAAAACAAATCTCCGGCCCCAGTGCCAACAAAACATTGGCCGAAGGGCCAAAACAAAACTCTGGCCTCAGTGCTAACAAAACTCCGACCCCAGTGCAAACAAAACTCCGGCCCCAATGGCAACAAAGCTCCAGCCAAAGGGCCAAAACAAATATTCGGTCCCAGTGCTAACAAAACTCCTGCCAAAGGGTCAAAACAAAATTTCAACCAAAAACAAAATCATCCCCGCAGTGCCAAAAAAACTCCAGTCAAAGGGACAAAACAATCCCCAGCCCCAGCACCAACAAATCTCCAACCCCAGCGCCAACGAATTCCAACCAAAGGGCCAAAACAAACCTTCGGCCCCAATGCCAACAAAACTCTAACCAAAGGGCCAAAACAAATCTCCGGCCCCATTGCCAAAAAACTCCGGCCCTAGTGCCAACAAAACTCTGGCCCCAACACCAACAAATCTCCGGCCCCAACGCCAACAAATCTCTAGCCAAAGGGCCAAAACAAAATTTCGGCCAAATGGCCAAACAAAATCATCCAGCCTCAGTGCCAGCAAAAATTTGGCCAAAGGGCCAAACAAATCTCTGGCCCCAATATCTACAAAACTTTAGTCAAAAGGGTCAAATCAAAACTCTGGCCCCAGTGCCAACAAATCTTCGGCCAAAGGGCCAACACAAATCGCTGGCCAAAGGGCCAAAACAAAATTCTAGCCAAGTGGTCAAGACAAAATCATCTAGCCCCAGTGCTAATTAAACTCCAGCCAAAGGGCCAAAACAAATCTCCGGCCCCAGTGCCAACAAAACTCCAGCCCCAATGTCGAAAAATCTCTGGCTCAGGCCAAAGGGTCAAAACAAATCTCTGGCCAAATGGCCAAAACAAATCTCTAGCCAAAGGGCCAAAACAAATTTTCTTTTCTTACCAGCTAAATTGGGACCAACACCCACAAAAGGGCACCCGCTAGCTGAGCCATAAGGAAGTCCGTTGGTATGGAATGATAAACCCTCCACAAGGAAGCCTATTAGCCCACTTTTCAAAAAAAAAATGGACTCCAGCAGGACTTGGAGAACTCCAGCAGAACTTGGAGAAAGCCCCCAAGCATGGCCCCAGTCTCCTAGAGACAACTTTGGTCACCCCCCAAGGAAAGGCTCAGCAAAATCTAGAGGATTGTGCTTACGCTGATGACCAAGAAGAAAAGCATCCGTTGAGAGGAAATAAACATGTCTTAGTGAGGATTCAAAAGATGAACTTTGACAATAAAGTTTTCATTCCAAATGTTGCACTTCTCTATTCTCTCGAAGCGCAACATCCGTAGGGGCAAGTTGTTAAACGTCATTTTTTATGTACTTACAACTCCCACACAAATAAGGAGAGAGCCAGCAACAGCTTGGTCCTGTTGGTAGTTAAAAAACTGACAGACCAAAGTTGTGCCCCGAAATAGGTCTCGAACCAGGCAGTCTGGGAAGAATCCTATTGTGCCAAGGAAAGACCTTACAATTATAGCCCTATGCTATTAGCTTCAAAACCGGACCATAGCCATTGCACTCAAAACATTAAAAAACCCTCGAGGACCAAAAGGGGTCTATGCTCATATTGCCTCAAAACGAGTAGGTTTTACACTATCACGGTGTGGCTTCACTGAACCCGTTTCCAAGCATGGATACTGCAGCATTGCATCTTGAGAGGGGCTCCAAGAACCACAACACCTATGTTTAGAACCAGAAAAAGTTCATATTTGGACATGTTCTAGACCGCACCATCCTCGTCATTTTGACCTAGGGCACGCACTGTGGTGTGAGCCAGAGTCAAACTTCTTCTAAAAAGAAGGTGACTGCAAAACCAGAAAAATCAGTGTTTTAAGAAGAAGACACCTCGAACCTCATGAAGCACAGCTCGAAATCCGCACATCGGATCATCGCGAAGACAAGTTCAATGCAACCACCTCACGAAGAGCTGCAAAATGGCATAACTATTGTACCTGATCCAAGGCCCGATAAGCACAAATCCCAAGCTCGCTGGAAAAGCAAGCCTGCTCGATCCCCAGAATCCCTTTTCCAGGTGACCTCCCAAATTAGGAAATGCCACAAATGAGACCAAAAAGACCATGCTTGGTAGAAAATGACTGTGACAATCTCCTCTTTTTCATATGTAAGCAAAACAAAAACTCAGAGCATCACAGATTGAATGGCATTAGCGATGAAAAGTTCATGAATTTGGTCGGACTTCCACCACGTGGGAAAAGGCCACCTCAACAAGACGAAAGGACATCAAAATACTCAGAATCGAACGAACACTGAGGATATAACGACAAATCGGCTGAACCATTGCTACAAGTCCACGAAAAATCTTCCAAGATCTGGAAATGGCGATAGGACCCTCAAGCAGGGATGGTTTCATCATTAGCATAAAAGGTCTTAGGGGAATTTTTGTCATGGCACCTAATTTGGAGATTTTATTTTAATTTCTTTAATTGTAATCTTTGTTTTTGAGAATTCACCCCTATTCGATGAGTCCTCCATATAAGCAAGCTTAAGTCACTTGTTAAAAGACTGATTATTGAGCATTATTCATCATTAAATAGAGGCATAATGCTTGTTTTCACTCGTCTTTTTCTTTTGAACTTAATCCCACCGAGAGGAGTGATAAAAATTTTCCAAAGGGAGAAAATACCCCTGTGCGCAGTTTTGTTCCTTCTCGGAGAGAGAAAACATCTCCAAGTGCACGAACCCATTCTCTTTCTCTCTCAAGCTTGGTCACATCCCGAGCCCTCTCTTTCTTCTTCTCCACACGTTGTCTGTTCCAGGCAGCCTCTCTCAAGCTTGGTCACATCCCGAGCCCTCTCTTTCTTCTTCTCCACACGTTGTCTGTTCCAGGCAGCAGCCCGGGTCTGCTAGAGATGCGCAGTCTCGAGTGAACCCGCGAGCCCCAATCCTCGGGTTCTCTCGCACCCTTCCGCCAGCCAATCATCCCCTCCAAGTGAGAACCGTCGCAGGGAGGGATAATCGAGCTCTAGTGTAATTGCATGTAAGAGAGAGAGAGAGAGAGGAGAGACCTTTTAACGACATGAAGAGAGTCCTCGTCCAAACCACATTGGATGACAGTTGGAGGGCTTCGCGATTTTTTTAAGAGGGCGAACCGCCTGGGCGTGTCCCACAAACTCCAAATGGCGAGGCAAGCGTTTGAGTGCACCCCTACCGTAAAATCACTCTCATTGTTGGTTCCTATCTGTGCAATGGAGAGCCCGCACACACGCACCCACAGGTGTCAGCATGCACGGATCGTCGCAGTTGTTTGAGAGAGGGTCTTTTACCCTTTACGTGCATAACATCATGCGCACGAGGACCAAAGTGAAGACCCGGCCCCGACCACTGGGATATGCAAAATCTCGAGGACTTGTAAGACTTTGGGAGAGTCTTGCTGATAAGGAGGTGAAGAAGCAAGGTAATCATGACTTTCCTTCCTTTCGGGGACTGAGATATGCAAAACCTCAGGGATTTGAGAGACTTTGGGGGAATCTTGATGATAGGGGGTTGGGGTATGAAGCAAGAACTGTCATTTTCAATATGCAGGACCTTAAGTATTTGCAATACCTTTTACTTATTTGGGGGATCGCTGGCTTGAGGGATAAGATAAACATCATTATCATCTCTTAGAGAGATCGGAATGTGCAAGACCTTCTGATCAACCTTCTGGTCTATCGTAGCCTATCGTGCAGTCTCGGCTTCTGAGAAGGGAATAGGAATATGTAGAACCTTCACGACGCTACAATCACAAGTGGCTGTCGGTGTTAGGGGGTTTGAATCAACTACTGCCTTTTTAATTCATTCAACCTAGGCTACCACCATAGTGGACTCTGGGGAATGCAAGATAGGAGATGAAACTTTCTTTTTTCCGCTTAGGGGATCACTTTTCCATAACTCTTTTCTTCTTGAAACATGTTGTTAAGCGTTCCCGCTATGTCATCCACATCTTCGTGAGAGGTTTCTCCTGTCTCTCTCAACTTTGGGATTGCGAAGCACTTCACAGGAAACATGAGCTCTTAACAGCGTATTAGGTCTGTAAAGTAATACTTGGCATCAACATAGTGTGAGTCAGCAATGTGAAATGACATCTTATCAGCATAGACCGTGTGTTTCCTTCCATCCCCATGGTCATGTAACCAGGGACAACCCAAAACAATATTGTAAGAAGTATCTTTGTCAATGACATGGAATAGAGTGGAAAAATTCAAATCCTCAATTTTGAGCTTGAGGCAAATTACATCGGCAGGTCTCTCCCTCAACTTGTTAAATCGTTGAACTGTGAAGTTCGTAGGCTCAAGTTGTTCAACGCCTATCCCAATTTATGTGAGAATCCTTATCGGCGTGAGGTTCACTGCTGATCCCCCATCCAACATGATTTGGTTGTTTTGGTAAGCACGTAAGTTGCCAGAGACAAAGAGGGGCTGGTTATGAAACCTCTCACCCAGCTGAAGGTCATCATCGAAGAATGGGATAGCCATGCAACTATTGAGTATTGCAGGGTCTACCTCCACTCGCCTGATCTTAGTTTCATACACTTCAGATCGAGAGAGAGCTTGTATAAGGGTTGTACGAAAGTTCTGTGAAATCATGAGAGCTTCATTGATACTCAAGAGAGGTGGAAGCTTCTTCAAATGTCCAACTACATCATACTTGACTTCGTCGATTTTGGGAAGGACAACTCTTTGGTTCACCATTAGTTTTGGAGGGACAGATGGTGATGGGTTGATTTTTTGAGAGGTAGAATTTGCTACAACTGCTAGGGAAGGGTCCATTGTAGTTGTGAGAGGAGGAAGGGTAGGTTGGTTGAGTTGCACAACCTGAGTTGGTATGGGTAAAATAGGGGTTTTAGAGAAGGAAGCAAAGGGTTTGAGTAGGGGACCAAAGGTGGTCATGAGCATTTTAAGAGAGGAGGTGGTGTTTGAATGGGAGTAGGTGAGTTTAGATAAGGAACCAGTGGTGGCTTGGGGTATTTTAGGAGCTTGGGTTGAGCCAGTCTCTGGATTGGCTTGAGCCTCCTTCCTGACCTCACCGTCATTTGGTCAACTGAGGCTGCCGATCTTCCTTCATGAAACACCAGCATATGGAATGCTTCATAATTTGAAGAGGGGTTCATCAAGAGACTCAAAATCAGAGTTTGAGCTCTTCATCAAGAGACTAAAAATCAGGACACTCCAAGGTGAGTTCAGAGAAAGATTTTGAGAGAGAAGGATCGGGGATAGTAGAAGGGAAAGAGCTTTTAGGGTCATCACTTAAATTGGACCAAGCCAGGTAGCTTTTGGGGTCATCACATGATTTGGACTCAAAGAGGCTTTTAACATCTTCACTCTCATTTGATGTAATCGAGGATCTTTTAATGTCATAACCCCTGTTGGATGATTGCAGGGGATCTTTAAGGTCTTTACCCTCCATAGACCGTCGAGGGGTGATTTTAGAGTCTTCACCTTTGTTAGATTGTTTTGGGGTACTGTTAATGTCCTCACTCATATTGTACGTATTTGAATTGTTCTCACAGTTATGTATTGAACACCCTCAGCAAAAAGAAATCCTTAGTTCAGTTTTAGGTTTTGAGTTACTTTTGGTTAATAAAATCATCCAAGGCTTACAAATTTGAATTACTTTTGAGTTACTTTTCAGAGGCCTAGAAGGCTAGGACTTCAATTTGGTCAAATTTGAGTTACTTTTGAGAGGTCTACAAGGTTAGGACTTCAAGGTCTCAATTTTAGGTTTTGGGTGTCGAATTGGTATTCGGGTCAGTTTTCTATCTTCATTAGTCTCATGGGTATCTAAGATAATAATATTGGCATTTAGAATGGATTCTGGGTGACTTTGGGACAATTATAATGTGTTTAAATTCACTATGGTTCTCTAGGCTTAGTGTCATCCTTAAGACCTAAATCTAAGGCTTTTAAGAATCCTATTAGCCATAATTTATTGGGGAAGGGGGGGTGTCTACACCATAGTTACCGGGAGAGGGAGTGAGCACGACTTCGGTTCTAGGAGCGGGAGAGTCAAATTGATAGTTGCGCAAAGCTCCAGAGCTCAGGGATCGAGTTCAGGCAAGGGTAGAAGTATTGAGATCCCATTTGCACAGGGAGAGAGATTCCGATACATTGAGATCAAGATCCCGATATATTGGGATCGAGATCCCTATTTAATAGGAATTTTCATGTAGTTACGGACCGAGATCCCATTTGAATAGGAAGTGGGATCCCTTTGAAGAGCGAGATTCTGATACATTGGGATCGAGATACCTATTTAACGGGAACATGTTCCATGTAAAATGGGATCGTGGTCCCATGTCTTTTAAGATCGCACTCCCATCGACAACAAGAAAGTGATCCCATTTAATGTTGAGTCTCGTCCCCATCTAAAAAATACCACAATCCTATTTGGCTAGGATCGAGCTCCATTCATTGTAAGATCTCATTCCGGACAATAGTGGTCCACACCCCCATTGCAGAATTCCACTTGTATGAAGAAACTAATTCTATTACACATGGATTCGTGCACCCACTAAGCACGACAACCCGTTTCCCATACAAATGCGATCTCGATTTGGTTAAATTTAAAAACCATTGTTCTATCCAGCAATGGCCCATGCAGTTAGATCCAAGCACAACCAATCCTGGATGTCTTAAATCACATTAATCTAGTATCAATTAAAGACTTTCAATGATATCAACGATGGTTACTGTTAGGCTTAAATTAGGGAAATGCATCACCATTATTTTTTGGTTGAAATAACTATATAAAAATTTTCCAAAAAATATTAACTTTTATATTTAAAAGTTATTTTTATTTCAGAAGTCTCATTTAGAAAGTTATGAAATGGTAAAAATAAATTTATTCAAAATTTCAAAAAAATTATTGCCATTGAAATAAAGGTAATTTTAATATATATATATATATATATAAGTAGTACCTTAGAGCAACTAATGTAAAGTTACGTTGTTAAAGGGCAAGTCAAGCCACTTTATTTTAATCCAAACTTGGGAACTTATTTGAGAATGTATATAGTATTTTATAAAATCAAAGGTATAGGAAAAGGTTTATATAAGGTTGCAACCATAATTTGTAGAATTAAGGATGCCCCCCAAAAATCCATCAGAAACGATTGTTTTAATGTTGAAAAGTCTCTACTTGATCATCTCTACATCAAGATTATGTGTATGAAAAAATAAAATATTTGGAGTGCCAGAAATTATGCATCTTGCAAAATATTATCTACACTGTCTATTTTAAGAATTTTCATATGTTTATAGATCTACTTGATTTTAACTATTTTTGGAGTTTAAAAGATTTTAATTAGATATGAAAATAGATTTTCAGATAATCATAAGAATTTTTTACACCAAAATTACATGACATAATAAAATTTGGTGGGGAGTCTTAATTGGATTGTTTAAGGTTATAACTTTATAGAAACCACACCCAAGGATATATAAAATTCAAAAAAAATAAATTTCAAGTTTAGTATATTAGGGTATACCTTGATGGAACATGGGAGCGGGCGCACTCGACTACTCAATGTGTGATCTATTTTCTATTGCCAGGTAAGGGAATATTTCAAATTTTGCTACATGTGCTATACTTAATGACCATTTTGCTCCCACTTGAGGTAAGTTTACCCACCACATGGTGTAATCCATTTACACTCCCTCTCATCGCAAATTGAAATACACGCATGTACGGGAAATCTTAGTAAATTTTTAGTAATCTCATTTCATTCCCACTTACTCTGACATACACACAGAATGTAAATAATAAATGTTCTTATAATATACAATGACATCACAATAAAGAAGTAACAATCATCAAAAAATCCATAGAGAGTGTGTGAGAGAGAAAACCGTCAATCTCATTTGGGTACAAATTCATTCAAAGGTTACATAGACCCAAGATATGAGATGGGGGGGGAGGGGGGAGGGAGGGGCAAGAGAGAGAGAGAGAGAGAGAGAGAGAGAGAGAGAGAGAGAGAGAGAGAGAGAGAGAGAGAGAGAGAGAGAGAG
>NW_006497091.1:2131745-2159203 GCF_000471905.2 Amborella trichopoda
GAGAGAGAGAGAGAGAGAGAGAGAGAGAGAGAGTGAGAGAGAGAGAAAGAGAGAGAGAGAGAAACACAACTAGAGATTCATCATGTTGGGAGCCCTCCGAACAATTTGCAGTCTCTGCGCGACAGTCGTCGAAGGTGAAGCTTCACCTCGAGTGGGTGGGGTCACAATCGAAGATTGTACTGGAGTATGGGGTTGTGAACTGTGGTCATAATGGAGATCTAAGGGGCTGTCATGCTCTTCTATAGTAGGCAGGGGAAGGGCAGGTCTAGTACGTGGTGGGGCAGAAGTCAAATCATCATCGGCTTCGAAATGCTCATCCATCGTAGCTAAGGCATCTATGTCATCAACAAGGTGGTCATCTTTAGGATGAGCATCACAGTTCTTGTAGTTGGTCTCGTAATTAGTCCTCAATCTGCTCAATAGCCTATCATTGTAGTGAATGTATACCAACGATTCAGATTGATCAACATTTAGTCGATTACGCTTGACACTATGGATGTAACTATATGTACTCCAACATCTCTCGATGCATGAAAAGTTAACGCTTTGGGACAACACCTTAACTGCAACTGAATACACCACTGGGGCCCCACCACCATACAAGTCCCACCACGACACTGATGAGTACCTTTATCAGTTATGGACGCCAGCAGTGAGAAACTCCCCCTTCTACCACAAAATCACTTATTTGTTGTCGTACCCTGCTCCGCTCAGCCTCATCCCTTACTGCCACAACAAGAGCATCATGGTAGCACGCAGACACCTTAATATCATGATGGGGCTTCACCCTCCTATCCCCACTAGGTGTAGGTATAGACAATCATTCACGAGAATAGTGTTTAGTGCTAAGAAGAAAAGCAAGACAATGAAGTGGAAGGTTAGCCGTGTTTCATCTTGTTACCGCTAAGTCCCTGACCTTTTGAAGTAACACTTGATCATCATATAGAGAAACTTTGATATTTCTCTCAACATGGTATTCATATGCTCTCATGCATATCCAATTACAGCCTTATCACTATCTGCAAACTTTATCATCTTCTATATTAGCCTTGTGAACCCTAATATTTTTTTGTTTGTTGCTAAAAAATTATCATCCATCACTATTCGTGAACCTCACCATGCTCCGCTGTTTGAATGTATTTTTCATCACCTTGGTCCCTGGTAGGAAGCAGGTCAATAAAGCCTACGAAACAATGGAAAATTCCTTACAGTCTCAGAATGGCCCCATAATTGCTTAAGATCGTCATCAACACTTCAAAAGACCGCCTGCCAAGTTTTGCCACGATCAGACATTTCTAAGGCAGTGAACACAAAGAAACAGTTTTCAGAAAATTGGCCTCTAGACAGACCCTAAAACTGGAGCTACATTTTTGGTTTCTCAAATTACTGTGGGACCAATGCCATTGGATTCAACACGGTTGAAATGGCCCAAGTTTCGGCTTGATCAGACACTCTAGAACAAAGATATGAACAAAACACCATTAAAGGTGGTTGTTTTTACAATCACGGGCAATCAGTTTCGGGGCCCGTAACTTACTCGTTCCAAGTCAGATCGCTCCCAAATTTTATGAACGTATTCGTCTCATCAAGAAGATCAATTCGAAATGTGACACGTCCTGAGACGATATCTGAGCAGGGAGAAAAGCTAGATAGAATTTTCCAATTCGTGAAGATATTGCAGAAAATTCAACAGCGACATGCCTCGCTCGATGAACCAAATCATGATGCTCACACAACAGATTGATGCAAAAAAAATTCCATTGTGTGCGTAAGGTTCAGGATATCATTGGACCGAACCACGTACAAGATGGATGGTCAGATTTCATGCACAAAATCGACGAAGTTACTGAAATTTCGGTTACCGGATTCTAGATTCTGGTAAAAACTCGAAAGTTGCAAAATCTTCGTTCGGGCGCCAAATCACGTTCCGATTGTTGCCACGATATCGTGATGACATGTTTAGTACACTACGATGAAGAAATCATGAAAAACATTGAGGAAAGACTGCACTATCAATCCGAAGTTTCCAAGATTCAAACAAATTTCAAGTCTCGTGATCATGACTCAAAAACATGATTCATGGCTCGAAGTTGGTATCAAAACAATCGTCATGTCGAGCCCTACAAGAAAATATTTTTTTTTGATCAATTAAGCATAAGAACAACCCCGAGTCAGCCACGAAAGATCACGCAAGTTCTCGGGGCAACCATAGGGATTGTTCTAGGACTTCACACATTTTTAGTAGGGGCAAAATAGCCATTTTGCACCCATTTTAGAATTTCTTTTAATTCAATTAAATCTTAATTTTCAACAATTAGGTTTAATTTTGATCAATCCAACCATGGTTGGGCACAACTCTATATAAACAGGCACTGCCTCATTGTAAAAGAACGTCACAAACCCTCCACCACTGCTTGGTCTTGAGTGAATTCTTTCAAGATTCAATATAATTTTGATTCCTTACTTGAGCTTGTGAGTACGTCTTAGAGAGAGAGAGAGGAGAGAGAAAAAAAGGGTCGATATCGTCATATGGAGAACTTTCTCTCTCCTCCCCTCTCTCTTTCTTTCTTTCTCTCTCTTTATCTCTCTCCTCTCTCTCTATTCTCTCTCTTCTCTCCCTGTCAACTCGTGAGACCTAACACCAGTTTGCTTTCTCTCTCTTCTTCTATCAACTGGCTAGACCTAACGCCTGTTGGCTTTCTCTCTCTTCTTTTATCAACTAGTGAGATCTAGTGCTGGTTGGATTTCTCTCTTCTTCTGTCAATTGGTGAGATCTAGCGTCGGTTGGCTTTCTCCCTCTTCTTCTATCAATTGGCAAGACCAACAGTTAGTTGGATTTCTCTCTCTTCATCTATCAGTTGATGAGATCTAGCGCTGGTTGGTCTCCTCTCTCTTCGTCTATCAGTCAGCGAGACCTAGCGCTGGTTGTTCTCCTCTCTCTTCGTCTATCAGTCGGCAAGACCTAGCACTGATTTGTCTCCTCTCTCTTCATCTATCAATCGACGAGGCTTAGCACCGGTTGTCTTTTCTCTCCCTACAAGTTAGCGAGGCCAAACGTTGGTTGGTCTCCTCTCTTTTCGACTATCAATCGGTGAGACCTAACATCGGTTGTCTTTTCTCTCTCTACCAGTAGGTGAGGCCTAGCTCCAGGTGGGTCTTCTCCCTCTTCTTCTATCAGTTGACAAGGCCTAGCGCCAACTGGTTTTCCCTCTCTTCTTTTGTCAGTTGGCAAGACTAAGGGCCAGTTGGCTCCCTTCCTCTCTTCTCATCTGACACAGTCGGTGAAGCTTACTGCTGACTTCTTCCTCTCTCTCCTATCGACTAAAATAGTCAGAGATGTCTAGCACTGACTGCATCTCCTCTTCTTTCTTGTCTCTCTTGCCGTCTATCCCCTTCCTCTCTTTAACCATTTCTCTACTGCACTCTCGTTCAACCAAGAGGGATTGAGGTTAGAATCTCATGGAAGTCTTGTCGTCTAGCCGTAATATTGTCACGCCAGGTTCGCTTGTCCTGCTTTACTGCCACGACAGACCAACCATCGTGCCTAGCTATTCGATATCGACAATAACGTCTAGTAGCAATCCCGTGAGCTGGTCTCAGTTATCGAGCCCGTTTCACCACCACGTTATGTCAATTATCCACCTATCTAGTCACTGTCGTGACCTTTTCGCTTGGTCGAATTCTTCTCTCCCCCCATATTTCTTTCTTTTTCTTGAATACGCATGCTTGTGTATGCTCATCAGAGAGGAGAAGGGTGAGGTCTGACCCACCTGTCCCATAACCTTTGCCATATATGTGTGTGATTGGAGAAAGTAGAAAATAAGAAGAATACTAGCTAAGGGAGGTGTTTCTGAACCAGTTTCATTACTGGGAGGCTTTCTTCGTGATCTAAGAGGGTGCCCACGTGAGTCAGCCCGAGTAACTCCTGAACCCACCTTTTAAATTCCCCTCTCATCGGTTGGTAACACCTACCCCTGTTTTCGAACGAGGTTCCTGAAAGAGCGATCTCATGACTATCTCGGGTCTTTCCCGAAACCCGAGACGTGAGCCGCCCGATCCTCCAAGGATCTAGAGGGTGAGATCGAGACACCTATTTAGCTTGGCGACGCCACTGGGGACTTACTACCCCATAGTCGGATCGTTCTTGTTTTGCTAGTTTCATCATCTTATCACATTCGCTTATGTATGTTGGATTCTATAACCCATTTATTCGGATCGGGGATTTTCTTATCCCCTTATTCTAGAGTGTCCCTAGGGAACAAGGTCTTTTGACTTTGTTCCCGTCCATCCTTTTAAGCAAAGACCCTTTGTCTAGCTCCCAGGTCTTAACCTGGACCGGTGTGAGGAGAGACTTGAAGGTCCCTCACTCCCCATCTCTTTGCTCTGGTGAAAATTCTACCAAGGAGCCTTGCATGGGCGGCACTTATGCTGCCCCACACAGCATGCACCCAACCACCGGTGACTCACTTACAAGTCATGTTTCTGAGGTGCACCAGAAGGCTGCCCAGTCCCTTTCTGCAAAAGGCAAGTGAGTTGCCATTGCTTCTGTGGGTCTCCATAAGGCTAACCCCCCCACATTCCTACACCAAAGGTCTCTATCCCTAGAGGCTCAACACTGAGAGGTGGAAACCCCATGGTCTCTACCCCTTACACACACCACAAGACTCGTGGGTCACCCACTCGAGTCACACTTCGAGGCAACCCTTCTGTTACCTCGAGTCCGTGTCTAGGATCGAACCTTCCAAGGCCAGATCCTCCACACGCCAGTCATGTGCATCTCACTACTTGGGGCAACGCCATTCTTGTGCCAACCTGAGTACACAAGAGATGACCTCCTCGTCCTCCTCCTATGAACATACAAGCGCACCGAGCAGGCCTGCACACATTCTCTTACAGACACCTGCTCGTAGTTCTCGGCCTCTTAGGGCCAGCCCACCTGCACGAAACTGGGTGGACCCCCAAGTCCCCCAAGATCCTTCTTCAAGGGGTGCACATGCGTCGCCATCTCAGGCCTCCCCTCGTCCTCGACTCAAGCCTCCTTATGAGTCAACCCTACTCCCGCTCGCTCCTTCTTCATCAAGCAAGCACCTTCAGCCATGGTACTCGAAGGTTTTCCTCAAGAGTACCATCCTGAACTAGCCCCAATACTTTGGTCATGCCTCTGGAGCTCATAAGAGAGCTCGGGGCATGGACCTCACAGAAGATCGAGTTCTTCATCCTCCCCGGCCCAAGATGACTCCAGTTCTTGGCCCTCATCCTTTGCCACACTTGATGGAGACTACTCTCTCATGTGTAAGAAGAGTTGACCAACCGCGACCTAGATCGCAGTTTTGGTAAGAGGTCCATCAAACCTCAAGGCTAAACGTGATAGAGGTCTACAAATTTTGACTAAGGAAGTGACCAAGGCAGTCAAAACAGCCAATTTTAACAACTCCTCTTCACCTAAATCCCTTCTACCCCCTTCAGACCATGAAGCCTGAAGAAGAGCTCTATGAGCCCTGTGTTGTGGTTACTGTCACAAAAGAAGACCCAACGACTCAACAACCATGATCCCAAGATCGTCGTGAACCAGCTCCCCAACCACGGTCCCAAGACCATCGAGAATCGATCCAAACGTGATTTGCATACAAAAGTCGAGTTCAGTCAAGGCATGTTACTGACTGACCTACCATGTACGACCCGTCAAGCTCGCAAGCCTTCAGCTGCCACTAACATTGACCTCTCTAGAGAAACAGTCAGCGTAATGGTTGTAAGTGAGCCTGGTGATGTGCAGGAGGATCGCATGAACAAGTTTGAGGATATGATGCCCGCGATAATGGAAAAGATAGACCATATTGATGCTGCACGCCAGTCGGTTAGCCATGAGGTCAATTCCCATCACTCTGATGGTATACCTCCATGGTAGCCTCATCCATCTATCTCGCAGGAGAATTCTGTCCCTCATCCGGTCTCTCAGTCTGATATTGACGCTATGGTCACCCATAGCCTAAAGAATAGAAAAATTCCAGGCATACAGGGGCGAGGCCTTATCAAAGACTATACCCCTCCTATATTGATCAAGTCCCGTTCCCCTTAGACTATAAGAGAGTGAAGTTTCCTTTATTCAGTGGAACCACCTCCCCAAACCAGCATATCGCCCACTTATAGGCAGCATGTCGGGAAACAGCAGCTGGCGGGAGACTTCTTTTCCGCCAGTTTGTCGAAACCCTTGATGGCCCAGCATTTCAATGTATGCCCGACTTCCTCCAAACACAGTGCCTAAATGGGATGAGATGGAGAAATTGTTTTATCAACTCTTTTATGAGGTCAAAAGAGAGGTTCAAACCAACGAGCTTCTCATCCTGACTCAAGACCCCGATTAGCCTATAGATCAGATCATATCAAGATGGAGAAACTTAGCTTCCTGCGATCCTAATCTTATGCCTAAGAAGGAAGTAGTCCAAACTTGCGAGCGGATTATGCGACCTGAAATAGCTATAGATGTCGAGGAGTCCAATCTGACCTCCATGGCAGAGTTGATCTCTAAGTCAATTTGCATAGAACGTTTATCACACCATCATGGTGCGATACGACAACCATCTACAAGTTCAGTGAATAATCGAGGCAATGGTAGCTCTCGGAATAGCACACGGGGCAGCTAAAAGAAAGGGGTAATCAGTGCAGCCGTCATGATCATTGATTCAAAGAAGGCTTTCCCCCAAACCATGGACCTCTCTAAAGGGGTAACCGCAGCAGCAGTAACACCCAAGGTTGGCAAGCAACAACCGTCGTATAATAGGGTACCTCCACCAGCAAACTTTGATCAGAAGGATTCTCTCTCTTGGCATAGGAATAAGATCTATCCCTTCGAGAAGGAATGGGTCCCTGCGTCGTTCCAGTTATTATTGGAGCAGAATATGATCCAGCTTCTAGAAAAAATCAAGTTCCCCGAGCAATCTGGCCTTGGCGATCAGGTGAATTATTATGCTTACCATCGGAGGATTAATCACCCTACAGATGACTGCTACACGCTGAAGGACATCATTGAGGCCTTGATTTAGAAGGGTCAGATAAAGCTCAAAGACTTAAAGAAGGCCTTCGGGGCAGCTGAGGCGTCCCATGTTGTAACCATCCAGGAGGAGGATGGAGTGCCTGGAATTCTCTACACCTTCTTCATTATAATGCTATAGAAAGGCATAATCACCTCGAAGTAGGCAAGGCAACCCCTTCGCCTTGTTAATGGGACCGAAGATTGTTGGTGTCCATACCATCAGATAAGAGGTTATTACTTTTCAGAATGCACAACTTTCCTTGACATATTCGTAAGGAAGATGCAGGAGTATCAAGAATTTTGCAATCTTCCCGTAAGTGATCCTCAAATCATTCCCTCATCGAGGCAAGAAGATTTCACAAGGCAGGACCTTCCCATCAATGACTCAGACCCTACGGAACCCTCAACTTCCCAGTAATGGATGATCTACCCTGACCGAAGCAGACTCAACTCTTTGAGGCGAGAAGCCGTTCGCCAAGCCAGCTCTCAGCGAGACGAATCAGACATCATGTTAGAGAACCAGAAAGAGACGGGCACCAAGGGATGCTCATCGAAGAAATAAGACTGCTCAACCCATAGTCGAGCAGGAATTTCCCAGGCCCCTTCCTCCATTGCCAACTTTGTTGGACTTCGTCCCCGCCATGATCTTTTTCCTTCTACGTCCTGTCAAGAAGAAGCCCCCATCTCATCTTCCACTCAGCAAACGTCTGATGAGGGTGTCGACGTTAAAAGCAATCCCCAACGGTCTGAGCAAGGGAAAGACCTAAAAGATCCCCTGCAACCGTCCAATCTTGGTGATGACGTAAAAAGCTACTTAGATCGATTTGATGAGGCGAATGACCTTCAAAGTCCCCCACTTTCCAACCCTTCTCCACCTTCTTTTCCCGCTTCTCATTCTCTTATGTCTTCTGGAGATACAACCTTGATGTGCCCAGACTTCGAGGCTCTCGACCGGGAAATTGAAGGAATCCATATAAGCAGGACGCAGCGGAAGAGATGGAGAAAGACCCTGGCACAAGTAGAAGGATTCTTAACAGTTGTTGATGCCCTGGCAGCTAAAGCCAAGGCAGAGCCACCTTCATCAAAGAAGCACAATAAGTCAAAGTCAAAGAAGCCCCAGTGGCCCCTTGAGCCTGACTTCGAGCAGAGATTGAGAGAAACTAGAGGGCAAAACTTTTATTCTCAAGGGCCTTGCCACATGGTGCAAATTTCAGGAGCAATACCCACCATGGGGAAGAAAAATCTCAGATCAGGGAGGATGCTGCAGCCTCTACCACAAAAGTTGAACACCTTGAACTTCCCTAGTCCGCCACTGCACCCTAATCTAAAAACTAGTCTTCCTATCCTATGGCTCCCTGGGCACCTTCCTAATCCCAATACACCTATTCTCCAATTCCCTAAGACTCCTTTGACCCCATGCACTCATCTCTCCCAAAGCCTCAAACTTCCATCACTCAAGCCAAGCCCGCTGTGTAATTAAGTCAGCCAACAGGCCAAAATAAACCCTCTCTACCCAAACCTTCTCTGGAGCACAAGGCCTTGATCAAGATAAGGTGAAATATGGTAAGATAGGGCATCTACGGAAGCTTCCAGCCCTTCTCAGTGTCTACGATGCCCTCATGCTTTCAAAGGATTACCAGATGGATTTGGTTCAATCTCTCTTTGACCCAGAAGTGTACGAGACCGAAGTAGAACCTATCGAGGTGGACCCAACAATTCTACAAGGATGTATGCTAATCACCTTTTCCTAGGACGATCTGCAGCTAGGGGAAAGGTTTCATAATCACCCTCTCTTTGTTGCTGGCGAATTACATGCATGCCCCATCAACCGAATCATGTTAGATGGAGGTTCGACAGTCAACGTCATTCCAAGAAGGATCCTTACTGGATTAGGGTTGGGGTGCAAAGACCTTACCCCGACCCACATCACAGTTCAGGGGTTTAACCAATTAGGAGAGAAACTGGCTGACACAATACGCCTTCGTTTTAAGATCGGTGAGTTGAACGATTACTCCCATTTTCATGTAATCAACACCGACACTTCTTACAATATTCTCCTTGGTCGGCCATGGGTCCATGATCAGGGGGTGGTTCCATCAACATTACACCAATGTTTCAAGTATAGTCGAGATGGGAGACAACATACAGTCTATGCTGACAAAAGACCATTCCTTGTAGCCGAAACTCATCATGAAAATGCAGAATATTACTTCACAGATCTGACGTCTCCTCAGAAGATGAGAGAAGGTTATGAGTCTACAAGCAAGACTGTGTCCTTGTTTCATGAAGATGTTGAGGATGTTGAGAGGACATTGGTGAACATGTTCAAGGAAGAAGAAAGGCAGGGCGGAATTTTACCCCTAACTACTCTTCATTCCAACATCTCAACTATCATCCCCTAAGAAACTCCTTCTTTGTTTGAAAAAGAGTCCTTAACCTCTACCCTCAGTTCTGAACCACTTTGGCGAGAAAATGAACTAGAAGTCATTCTTGAGATCGAGCAAGCCATGGGGGTAAAATTCTCGACTCCAAGGGTCACCTATACGCCAAACCATCAGAAAGTCATGCATATCCCCATTGCAGTCTTGAAAGCCGAAGTAGCGCGTCAACCGCCACGAAAAGTCTTTCAAAATCTGGTTGCTATAAGTTTAGAGGATGTTCTTCAGACTGTTGTCCAGCCAAAGTTTTTTCTTTTCTCCTACCTCTCAGGAGAGAAGTTTGGAGAAGGGAAACTTCCTTCCCCTCAAGGGTAGGATCCTCTTGCAAACTTGAGAACCGAAGTCTGTAGCCTCCAGAGCCAATTGGAGGTCATGCATATCGCTTTAAAGCATCTCAAAGAATTCGTGCCAAAGATTAAAAGCTATGATGAGCTTGAAGTAAACGTGCTACTAATGGAGGCCGAAGACCCTCCCTCCCTGGTGCACTATCTATAGCAATTAGGCTCACCAAATCATGAGGAAAATGAACTATGAACCTTTGGCCAATCAAACATTGAAAGGACAAAAAGCAACAACCCCCTATTTCGAAGCTATCCAAGCCGCGATAGCCCGCCATGGGGCAAAACGAGGCCTAAGGTATTAGTCTCTTGAGACAATGGAAGTATCGAGAGGCATTCAAAAGAATCACAAGAAGCACAGTAAAAGTAAAGAGAGAATGAAACCGTCCAGTAAAGTCAATCAAAAAGAGAAGCACTTTATTCATCAGTCAAAAGTTTTACAGGTGATAAAGAAAAAAAAGGGGAGAGTGACGCGCTCAGAAATGATCAATCATCCTATTGATCTCAGAGCTGCATGCTTCATGAGAAGTATCAGTGCCTTGAACACGTGCCTTCAACTCCGCCACTGTTTGAGTCGCTTCTGTCATCACCATAGTTTTTGACTCAATCATGCCATCGAGTTCAGACAAATCTGTGATCAAAGAGGCCTCCAAGGCCTTCCTTTGAGCCATCTCCGTCTCAAGGCTCGTGAATTCTTCCTTCAGTATTCGCATTGCCTCCCGAACTTCAATCATTCTTCTAAAGCTTCCTTGCGCCTCCTTCTTGAGGTCCTGCTGGCGGCCAGCTATCAGGGCCTTCTTCTCAATACAAGCATCTATCTTCTCGCGACTGTGCAAGATTAACTCTTCCAAGGAGGCTACCCTTCTTGTTTCTTCCTCGCGATGCAGCACTCCCAACTGCCAATTCTCCACTTCTGTCTCAACAGCCTGGAGAGGAACCTATTCCCTTTACTCTTCACTCTCCTGAACTGTCACCTCAGCATCACCAAGTTCAGGAATTGCCCCTTCTCTTTGGCCTTCGCCAGCCGACTCACCCCTGGCAATAGCTTCCTCTACTTGGCCCTCTCCTTCAACAACCAGAACTTCGGCCACAAAAGCTTCACCCCCTCATCTTTCTGACTCTGGACCATAGGAACAACAACCTCTTGATGTTCGGGCATGTCATCAACTTCAGGCTCTTGTTCTTGAGCCGCAGCCCTTACCTCGGTCGAGGCACTAAACCCTCATGCATGGAGGCCACATCGACATCTGAGCCCTTATCTAGAGTAGTTGCTTCAGGGCTTTCATCTTCCTCAGTCTCCATCCTAGTCACCTCTGAATCAGGAGCTGCCCCTGGACTCGAGGGCTCCTCGAGCTGCCTCTGGACTCGAGGTCTTTCATCCTCCTCAGTCTCCATCCTAGTCACCTCTGAATCAGGAGCTGCCCCTGGACTCGAGGGCTCCTCCCTAAGATCCGGAGTCTCCTCCCAATCAGAAGCAATGTCAATAGGCTCAGAGCTCTCGGAATCGTCTGCCTCGGTTTCTGAAGAAAAAGAAAACATTTTAGCAAAAGCAAAAGATGTTTCAGAAAGCACAAAGGGGGATACTAGAAGAATTCTTAAAATATCTGAAGAGGAAGGGCTACCTCCTGGTTCTGACACCACAGGGAGCTTGTCACTCTTCCTCCTTCGAGTACGCCCACTACCAGAAGATGCTACACAGGTGTCCGCAGTAGTTGGGCACTTTCTTTTCTTTCCCCCTGCCGGAGTAGGAGCTGTCGCCTTAGATCCACCCCTTTGAGGAGGCCCTCCAGCCAATTTGCTGTGAGGATCGCTCTTGATTAGGTTGTTCAGGTCATGTGGTGGGCGCTTCTCGTAACCATGGACCTGTCGCCCCTCATCCCATTCAAAGATTGAGCTAAGATTGTCGAAGACACTCCCAGTCATCGTCTTCATTGCAAGGAACTCTGGCAAGGCCTCGTCAACTGCTATCTTGCGTGGAAGCCCTAAACCCTGCCAGTTGGACAGAGAGTCCAAGACGAATACCTCACCAAGAGCAGGAGCATCCGCCAGCCTCCTTTGCCGGGTGTCCTAGCGCCAGTTGCCATTCACTCCTTTCCAAGGGTGGTCCTTCTCCCAATAGCCCTTACTGGTGATTCTCCACCAGTTCGTATATGCCTTGGTTGTTCGGACTCTCCTACCGAAGTGAGGTATATTTGCTAGTCTCTGTCATTTCAAGACACATGGACCAAGCAGTTCGTATATGTTCCGGCAGCCAATACTCCCGAAAATTTCCAAGCTCCTACGCCCTCCCCTTATACACCTTACTCTGATGCTTCTCGAAGACTACCGAGAAGGGGTAGCTTTGGTCAAGCCTATGCTGATGAGCAAAGCGGTGGGGGAAATATCCCCCTGGCCAGGCACTATGTGGAGTTTGATAAGGTAAGACTCCCCCTCTGATGCTCAGCATGAACATGAGTTCCTTAATCGTTGTTGGGGCACCGTCCAGCTCCTTCCCCAACTCATCGACAAAAACACGGTCGCTGAAGCTCCCGACTGGAAAAGGGACTCTGATCACGTTCAAAGAATCATTTTTGAATAGACCCCGAGCTTCCTCTGGGGTATGGAAGATGACCCTCTAGTTCGCTATCTCCATCAAGAAGGGCCACAACTTATTTCCTGAGCACTGATGCTTTACGTAGGTGTCAAGAAAATAAGCCCCTAGCCACCCGTACATGTAATGCACAGGGAATGGGGTTTTAAAGTCCCTAGGAAAAGCTTCTCCTTTTATGATGTCGTTCCCTCCCTCCTTGCCCTTATAATCCTTTCGATGGGAGATGGCCCCCAAGCCATGGTATATGTTGCACAGGACTGGTTGAGCAGGGGCGTACTCATGCCCTCTGGTCATGTCGCATGCCACATATAGTACTCCTGGGCGAATGTCGTCCCCCTAGTCGGGAAGCATGAACTTGCACAAGAATAAGGCTAGGTAGGCAGCCATGAAGGCACGGTCATCATCACCCTCGAGCTGATATATAGGGGGCAGGGGCCGTCTCCTTCGCAATTGCCTTTTCTTTCCCCTTTGGAGTACCCTGACCGCCCTCAGAATAGTCCTCGCAAAAGAATTTAACCCAATCTATGAAGGTGACCCTACCATTTCTAGATCGACCGACAATTGACTGATACGACTCAAAGATCTTGGGAAGACTGCCTGGTGGCTCTTCACCCCCCAAGTGAACACCACCAAAGATGATTGAGTTTGATGGCACAAACTCGTCATACAAAGCCCTGAGCATCTAGAGACCTCCAAATAAAGTGAAGATCCATTAAGGAGATTCCCACTTCGCCATGACCAAGAAGTCAAGTATTGCTCACATGGATCCATGTCTCCAGCAATACCTTTACTGTATTAGAGCAACAATCGTAGTAGTTGCCCAAATAGTGGACCGCCGCTAATAGTGAAGCACACTCAATAACGCTTCCATACGAAGCCAATACCTTGACAGTCCAAGAAGTGTATTCCTTCAAATATTGGTGCTCTCCCTAAATTCGGAGGCCATTTGCCGACCACCTCAGTAATCCCTTCGCCTGGACCATTCCCTGCCCCAAGGTGGGCAAGTTCTCCCTAGAAGCTATGTTTCGATGTATACAGTGAAGAAGTGCAATCCCTTCTTCAATACGGACATTGCCATCATTTCCCTCCTACACTTCAAAGCATATGGGGTCAATAATGAAAGTGACGCTAAGAGGCCACTCTGGCTCATACACTGGCGGGGTCAACCAAATGGGCTCGCCTCTTGATAAAACTTCACTCGTAAAATCATGGGCACCGATTTCCCCTTCCCTTCGGAGCCTCTTCACATCGGGGATTTGGTAAGAAGAACCAGCCATTACGAAGGACTCAGTTGTTCCCTCTTAAAAAGTTGCTAAGGCACTAGAACAACACCGGTTGAATCTGTCCAACACTCAATGTCGGCTGATCCTCTCAAAACACTTAGCGTCGGGGTGAATTTCTCAATGCTCAGCGATGGTTGAGTATTGACGATCATTGCCTGGTGAGTTTGTCAAACACTTAGTGCTGATAGAGCTTCTCAATACCCAGCGTCAGTTGAATGTCAAAAACTAACACCAGTTGAGTCTTTCACCACTCAGCGCTGGTTGAATGTCAACACCTCAGTGTCGGTTTAGCTTATCTCTCGAAATCAATCGCGCTGACTGACAACCGTCGCCACGTCCTTCGGTGCCTCCTCACACACGTGTGACTGATTACCATACACTTTCCAAGGATGAAGGCCAATAGTCACCACGTCTTCGGTAATCGTATGCCTTCCCCATGACATTTCACCTTCTGCAGCCGTACGGCCCACCTACGGTGACCGTTTGTCTTTCGCTGGAATTTCTCCCGCATGGTCGGAAACTCACAGAAAACTTTCTCGCCTATCGTTTTGGTCTGGACTTCACCAGAACGTCATTGGGAAACCTCTGCGACACCATGAAAGTGCAGAAAAACTTCAACCGGGAAACCCCTTAAAAACCCCTAGAAAGCCCTCAAGACGTGCTGAAATACTCGCTGATGTGTTTCCCCCCTCTTCCCGAAAGAAAAATGACAACCGGAGCCTCCTCTGCTGCCTGAAAAGATTCTAAAAAATCTCTCCTTTCCCTACTACTCTCTCTGCAACTTCACCAAATTTTAGGCAAAGTACACACGCCGAAGGTCTTCTTAGCAAAACCCTTGTAGGAATCCTGCTGCTTACCGAAGAAGCTGCTCTGCAGAGATTGTTGCTAAAGTGCCACTGCTCATTAGAAATTTCAACCGAGCACTCTCTCCTCATAGTTAAAGAAAACTTGCTTAAGTTTTTACTTTTGGTGAAAAATAAGGGAAAAATGGGGTTTTATCCCTTATATAGACTACACTGCCGTCAAAAGCCCTTCACAAACTCGAAATACCAATTACGTCCAAAGGAAGCCAAGTGACAACAAGCAGGGTTGGGCTTCGACATGAGGCCCAAGGAACTCTCATTAATCCATCCCCAACACCGGTTGATGCAGCGTAGGGTAAATTTCTAAACAAACCTAGCACCAGTTGACATAACGCTAGGTGTATTTTCAAATACAACCTAGCGTCAGTTGACTTAGCACCGGGTGTGTTTTCAAATGCAACCCTAGCACCGGTTGACTTAGCACTGGGTGTGTCTCTGAAACGACCCTAGCATCGGTTAACTCAGCGCCAGTTGATTTCAGATGATATCACGAGTCATTCACAATGCCATCTGAACAGTGTCGGTTGTGCTTGAACTCAACGTTGGTTGTGTTGTGAGAACTCAGCGCCGGTTGTGTTGTGAGAACTCAACGTCAGTTGTGTTGTGAGAACTCAGCGTCGGTTGAATATTTGCCATAAATCGTCAGCGCTACATCTGGTGCTGGCTGTATTTCAAGCAGTGTATGCCCTACCACTATCCCTAGTGGAGTTGTATACCCAAGCCAAGACATGTCATTCTTAGTGGACTTGCACCCAGGCCGTTGCACCTAAACTGTGACTTCCACATTGAAGTCAGGAGCTATTCCTCATCCCCCACTAGGAGTCACACCCATATTGCAACCCATCATCCTCAATGAAGATAGGGTCATTCTTACCTCCCCAATACCCACTGGGTTAGCTTCACACTAAGCTACCTTATCCCCAAGGAGTCGGGTTACCGGTCATAAAGTCTCATCTTTCACCCCAGAGAGTACCTTACCCCCTTAAAAACAACAACAAAGTCTACTTCTGCTGGTCATCCTTCATCAGGTCACCATTTCCACCTAACCCTCAATTTGTGAGTGGTCTCAGCCATGTTATCCCAGGGAGTCAGATTACCATCATTAGGCCTACTCACCATAGAGCTCCACCTACATGGCGATCCACACAACGGTAAGTACTACATGACCCTAAACTCCGTGGTTCGTACTGCATGACCCTAAACTGCACAACCCTGGTCAAGACGCATGACCCTAAACTCTGCAATCCATGCTACATGACCCTAAACTGCACAGCTCTAGTCTATACACACGAACCCAAACTCTGCGGTACGTGTTGTACGACCCAAAACTACACAGTCCTAGTTTAGACGCACGACTCTAAACTCCACGGTCCTTGATGCATGACCTTAAACTGCACATCCTTGGTCTAGACGCATGACCCTAAACTCCGCGGTCCGTGCTGCATGACCATAAACTGCACAACTCTTGTGTAGACGCACGACCCTAAGCCCTGCGGTCCGTGTTGCATGACCCTAAATTGTACAGCCTTGGTCTAGACCTAGGACCCTAAACTTCGTTGTCCGTGCTGCATGACCCTAAACTGCATAGCCCTAGTTTAGACATATGACCCTAAACTCCGCGATCCATGCTGCATGACCCTAAACTGCATAACTCTGGTCTAGACGCACGACCCTAAACTCTGTGGTTTGTGCTGTATGACCCTAAATTGCACAGCCTTGGTCTAGACACACGACCCTAAACTCTGCAGTCCGCTCTGTATGACCCTAAACCGCACAGCCCTGGTCTAGATGCACGACCCTAAACTCTGCGGTTCGTGCTGCATGACTCTAAATTACACAGCCCTGGTCTAGACGCACGACCCTAAACTTTCGCGGTAACTACACAGCCCTGGTCTAGACGCACGACCCTAAACACCATGGTTCGTGCTGTATGACCCTAAACTATGCAGCCCTGGTCTAGACGCACAACTGTAAATTCCGTGGTCCATGTTGCATGACCCTAAACTGCACAGCCCTGGTCTAGGCGCATGGCCCTAAATTCCGCAGCTCAAACTATGCGCACTTAAACTATAACGAAGGTCAAGTTGCACGACCTTAAACTGCATGGTCCTAGTTGTATGACTTTAAATGGTATAACTATGGTCCGAACTATATGACCTTAAATTGTGGCGGAGGTCTAGTAGCACGACCCTAAACTGCATGGTCCAAACTATATGTCATTAAACCATAGTCTACGTCCCGGTCACACGACGTTAAACTGCACAACACCATGTTTCAAACTATATGACTTTAAACTATGGCGGAGGTCAAGTTGGACGACCTTAAACTGCATAGTCCTAGTTGTATGACTTTAAAACTGCATAACCACGGTCCAACTATATGACCTTAAACCATAGTACTTGTCCTGGCCACATAACGATAAACTGCTTTGCCCAGGTCCAGGAGGCATGACCATAAACGTGCCCCCACATAGGTGCACTTTCACGCATGCCTTTCCTAACCTACCTGGTAGTGTGCGCGAATTACCTTCATTACGTCCCCACGAGTTCATCACCCTACATCATTCCCCAGTGAGTCTCACCCATACTCACAAAATTAAGAACCATCCCATCATCCATACTCGTTGTAACTTAGTGGGTTACCATCGTCCACTCACCTTTCATACATCACCCATCTCTCATGGATAGCCTCGAGCCATCTCCCCAAGTGAGCTAAACCACCACCATACTCACTCCATGGCCTTCATAGACTCCCATCCATCACCATTAAGGTCTAGCTGTATGACCTTAAACCATAGCACACGTCTAGGCCACATGACGTTAAGTTGTTTTGCACGGGTCCAGGAGGCATGACCTTAAACACACCCTCCCAAAAAAAAAAAAAGAGAAAAGAAAAGAAATAGTGGGCTTGGTGTGTATACCTGAATAAGGGAACGCTATGAGTAAAAATGACGGACGGGGTATGGTCACAAAACCATTAGTAAAAGAGTTCTGTGAATAAAATCGGGCACGGTGAAAACCCGAAAGGGCATTGCGAGTAAAAACAGACAAAAAGTGTGGATATGGTCGAAAGTTCATGGGTAAAAGAGCCCCAAAATAAAAAAACAAAAGTTGGTGAAAACCGTCTATGGCATCGCTTCTCAAGTTCAAGCAAAAATCTGCAAATGATGCTTGGACCAATAAATAGGTTTGTGCAACATTTGCTTCCACCGGTAACTTCAGCCAGCACTCCCTTCATCGTCAAGACATCCAACAAGGTGCAGATGTTAAAATCATCCTTGGATATTCCTTCTTTAGTCCTGGGTGAATAAGTAGCCCAGTCGACGTCCTTCACCAGTCCTGAGCAGGTAGCCCAGTTGACATCCTCCTCCAATTCTGGGTGAGAAGGTAGCCCAGCCGACATCCTTCTTCAATCCTGGTGAATTGGTAGCCCGGACGACTTCCTCCTCCAGTCCTAGGTGAATAGGTAGCCCATTCGATGTCCTTCTTCAGTCTTGGGTGAATAGGTAGCCCGGTCGACGTCCTACTCCAGTCCTAGGTGAAGAGGTAGCCTAGTCGACAGCCTTTTTTAGTCTTGGGTGAATAGGTAGCCCAGTCGACATCCTTCTCCAGTCTTGAGTGAAAAGGTAGCCCAGTCGACATCCTTCTTCAAAACTGGGTGACAACGTAGCACAATCATTATCCCTTCTTCATGGACCTCCTCCCCATGCACGGAGTGTGCATGCCTTCTCCTTCTCTTGCAAGACCTCCTCCCCATGCATGGAGTATGCATGCCTTCTCCTTCTCTTACAAGACCTCCTCCCTATGGATGGAGTGTGCATGCCTTCTCCTTCTCCTACAAGACCTCCTCCCCATGCACAGAGTGTGCATGCGTTCTCCTTTTCTTACAAGACCTCCTCCCCATGCATGGAGTATGCATGCCTTCTCCTTCTCTTATAAGACCTTCTCCCCATGCACAAAGTGTACATGCCTTCTCCTTTTCTTACAAGACCTCCTCCCCATGCACGGAGTGTTCATGCCTTCTCCTTCTCTAACAAGACCTCCTCCCCATACATGGGGTATGCATGCCTACTCCTTATCTTACAAGACCTCCTCCCCATGCACGAAGTGTGCATGCCTTCTCCTTCTCTTACAAGACCTCCTCCCCATGCACAGTATACCATTATAGGGAGCTCTGTCCAGGGAGTGTGCATGACTTCTCGTTCTCTGACAAGACCTCCTCCCCTTGCATTGAGTATGCACGCCTTCTCCTTCTATTACATGACCTCCTCCCCATGCATGGAGTGTGCATGCCTTCTCCTTCTCTTACAAGACCTCCTCCTTATGCACGGAGTGTGCATGCCTTCTCCTTCTCTTATAGACCCCCTCCCCATGCATGGAGTGTGCATGCCTTCTCCTTCTCCTATAGACCCCTCTCTCCATGAGGCTAGGTTACAAAGTAGCCCAGTCATCATCCCTTCAAGGTAGAAGCTGACAAAGCTAAGGCAGAACCTACCGAAGACTTCAGCTAGCCTAGCCAGCATGATCAGACCTTCAAGATCGGCTAATAAAACCTGCCCCTGACTAGACTTGGTAGACGAAACTAATAGTGGTACTCTAAGAAAACCTAACATAGCAGCAAAAAAATGTCGCTAAAAAGTCTCTCCTCTCCTTAAAGTCTCCACGAACGGAACCATGAACAATGCATCCATACGTTTGAGCAGCCTAGTTACACCATTATGTGAATCTCCTCGGTGTTCACGTGGTCTCGTGGTTAGGAAGGAAAAAGTAAAAGTCGAAGGAAAATTTCCAAATGATTGTCCTTCTCGCTTCTCTTGAAGTACAACATTCGGCGGGACAAGCTGTTTGAATGCATTTTTCATCACCTTGGTCCCTGGTAGGAAGCAGGTCAATAAAGTCTACGAAACAGTGGAAAATTCCTGACAGTCTTAGAATGGCCCCAGAATTGATTAAGATCATCATCAGCACTTCAAAAGACCACCTGCCAAGTTTCATCACGATCAGACATGTCTAAGGCAGTGAACACAAAGAAACAATTTTCAGAAAATTGGCCTCTAGCACCCTGAAATGGACCCTACAACTGGAACTTCATTTTTGATATCTCAAATTATTGTGAGACAACCACCATTGGATTCGACACGGTTGAAAACCCCTATCGGCCATGTTTCGGCTTGATCAGACACTCCAGAATAAAGATATGAGCAAAACATTGAAATAAAAGAGGCCGCACACTATTCCCGTATGGCCTCACTGCACCAAAACACCATTAAAGGTGGCTGTTTTTACAGTTACGGGCAGTCACTTTCGAGGCCTGTAACTTACTCGTTCCAAGTCGGATCGCTCCCAAATTTGATGAGTGTATTCGTCTCATCAAGACGAACAATTTGATATGTTGCATGCTCTGAAACAATATCCGAGCAAGGAGAAAAGCTAGAGAGAAGTTGTCCATCCGTGAAGAAATTACAGAAAATTCAGCAGCAACATGCCTCATTTATGAACCAAATCATGACGCTCGCACAACGGATCGACGTAAAACTAATTCCATTGTGTGTGTAAGGTTCAGGGCTATCATTGGACCGAACCACATACATGCACGAAGCCAACGAAGTTACTGAAATTTTGGACGCCGAATTCTAAATTCTGGCCAAAACTCAAAAGCTACGAAATCTTCGTTCGAGCTCCAAATCGCGTTCCAATTATTTCCACGCGATCGTGATAACATGCTTAGTGCATTACGATGAAGAAATCATAAAAAAACATTAAGGAAAGACCGCACTATCGATCCGAAGTTTCCAAGATTCAAACAAATTTCAAGTTTCATGGTAATGACTCAAAAAAATTGATTCATGACTCGAAGTTGGTATCAAAACAATCGCCATGTCAAGCCCTACAAGAAAAGAACAATCTTTCGATCAAGCGAGCATCAGAACAACCCCCGGTTAGCTATGGAAGATCATGCCAATTCTCGAACAGCCACAAGGACTGTTTTGGAATTCCACACATTGTTAGACATGGGCAAAACAATCTTTTTGCATCCATTTTTAGAATTTCTTTTAATTCAATTAATCTTAATTTTCAACAATTAGGTTTAATTTTGATCAATCCACTAATGTTTAAGCACAACTCTTTATAAACAAGCACTGCCTCATTGTAGAAGGGCGGCATGCAAACCCCCCACCACCCCTCATTATTGAGTGAATTCTTTGAAGATTCAATAAAATTTTAATTCCTTTCTTGAGCCTATGAGTATGTCTTGGAGAGAGAAAGAGGAGAGAGACGAAAAGGGTCGATACCCTTTGAACATGCTACTTTCTCTCTCCTCCCCTCTCTCTTTCTTTCTCTCTATCTCTCTCTATCTCTTCTCTCCCTTTCAACTGATGAGACCTAATGTCGGTTGGCTTTCTCTCTCTTCTTTTGTCAACTGGTTAGTCTTAGCGTCGGTTGGCTTTCTCTCTCTCCTTCTGTCAACTGGCAAGATCTAGTGCCGGTTGGCTTTCTCTCTTCTTCTGTCAACAAGTGAGATCTAGTGTCAGTTGGCTTTCTCACTCTTCTTCTATCAACTGACGAGACCTAGAGCGGGTTGACTTTCTCTTTCTTTATCTATCAGTTGATGAGACTTAACGACGATTGGTCTCCTCTCTCTTCGCCTATCAGTTGGCGAGAGCTAACGCCGGTTGGTGTCCTCTCTCTTTATCTATCAGTGGGCGAGACCTAGCACCGGTTGGTCTCCTCTCTCTTTGTCTATCAATCGGTGAGACCTAACGCTGGTTGTATTTCCTCTCTCTACTAGTCGGTGAATCCTAGCGCCGGTTGGTCTCCTCTCTTTTCGTCTATCAATCGACGAGACCTAGCGCCAGTTGGTCTCCTTTCTTTTCGTCTATCAATTGACGAGACCTAACGCCAGTTTTCTTTTCTCTCTCTACCAATCAGCTAGGCCTAGCGTCGAGTGGGTCTTCTCCCTCTTCTTCTATCAATCAGCAAGGCCTAGTGCCAACTGGTTTTCCCTCTCTTCTTTTGTCAGTTGGCGAGACTAAGCGTCAGTTGGCTCCCTTTCTCTCTTTTCATCTGACACAATTAGTGAAGCTTATTGCCAATTGCTTCTTCTCTCTCCTATCTCCTGAAATAGTCAGTGATGTCTAGCGCCGAATGCATCTCCTCTTCCTTTTTCTCTCTCTTTCCGTCTATCCCCTTCCTCTCCTTAACCATTCCTCTACTGCTCTCTCGTTCGACCAAGAGTGATTGAGGTTAGCATCTCATGACAGTCCTATCGTCTAGCCGTAATGTTGTCATGTCAGGTTCGCGTGGTCTGCTTTACTACCACGACAGACTGACCATCATTCCTAGCTAGTCGATATCTGCAATAACGTCTAGTAGTGATCCCGTGAGCCGGTCTCAGTTATCAAGCCATTTCACCACCACGTTGTTAATTATCCACCAGTCAAGTCACTGCCCTGACCTTCTCGCTTGGTCGAATTCTTCTCTCCTCCCATCTTTCTTTCTTCTTCTTGAATATGCATGCTTGTGTGCGCTCATCAAAGAGGAAAAGGGTAAGGTCTGACCCACCTGTCCCATAACCTTTGCCATATATGTGTGTGATTGCAAAAAGCAGAAAATAAGAAGAATACAAGCTAAGGGAGGTGATTTCAAACCAGTTTCATTACTAAAGGGATTTCTTCGTGATCAAAGAGGCGCTCATGCGAGTTAGCCAGAGTAAGTCCCGAACCCTCCTTTTAAATTCCTCTCTCACCGGTTGGTAACACCTGCCCCTGTTTTCGAACGAGTTTCCCTAGAGAGTGATCTCACAAACATCCTGGGTCTTCCTCGAAACCTGAGACGTGAGCCGCCCGATCCCTCAGGGATCCGAAGGGCGATATCAAGTCACCTAACCATTCGCATCTCCCGAGCCACATCTGAGTCCTTCCCAATGGTCACCCAAGACGACCGACATCAAGGCGAGCCCCACTTCCTTAATGCCCCTTAACATGATGTAGTGATAATTGAATCTGGTCTTCTTAGCTTTTAGAAGCTCAAGATTCAGAATAGTTTGAAATATGTACAAATACCTTGTGTGGTTATGTATAAATGTCACTACCCTTTTACCCTCTTTACAATCCCTAACAAAAGCAAATGTTAGGTGCCTTTTCTTTTTATACACAATATCCTTCATGGGAAGGCTCAACTTGTGAGCTAAGCAGCCTGACCAAAAAATATGGGGATGATGACGTTGAATTATTGAACCAGCTCCATTACAATTCGATGCATAGTCAAACATGACTTGAATGACATTATAAGGTCCAATATTGTCAATGGCTTTCAAGAGTATATCAGCAATATTCTGACTAGTATGCTCAATTTCAGAACAATCATAGTCATTCAAAAACATAGCCTTACCCCTTGATTCATCCATTATGTTTATCAAGGATTGATTCTTCACATTACTCCATCCATCATAAATAATAGAAACCCCATAAGTTGGCCATTCACTTCTCAGTGCACCTAGCTCGTGGTCAATCTGGTTCCTCTCTTTATCTAGCAAACTTGTCCTAAATCTCTCATATTTAGGGTGCACATAACCCTTGGGAGCATTGTTTATTGCATGTATCATTTATTGAAATCGAGGACCCTTCACAACATTAAAAGGGATTACATGAACATAAAAACATCGAGCAAAAGCAACATCGACATCCTCCCTCGCATGGGCATCAAACATATGAGCTATATTACCCCTAGCTCTTTTATTTGAACTTGTAGCATTTTGTGTCACCCCTGAATGTTGTGATAATGATGTGAATACAGTTTGATCAAGTGACCCCATATTGTCTTTTCGACTCGAACCAAACAAACATTTAGCCTAAGAATTTTCTAGCATCAACGCATCTCGTTCGTCTTTTGATATTTTTGGGCAAAGAATTATCCCCTTAGAATTCTCCCCATGTGAAAGGCCTAATAAATGAGCATGTACATGTACGTAAGAACCTGTGAAAGGGACATCTCTACAGCTGAAATTACATTTCCATTTCCTCCTCCCGCCTCACAATTTTGTATCACCACCAACTAAAGTGATATAATGCCACAAAGGCGTTCATGAGGGTTCATCAATCTCTTCATCTTCTACAGTCCTATTATCCCCTCCAAAATATTGAAGGATATCATCTGGTTCCATATTATTACAAAAAGAGATACGTTGCACCTAGACAAGAGAATATTACTATATATCGACACAAGAATATTAACAATTCTCGTTATTTATTAATCCCATCTCTCAATACCTCTTCCTAGCTTTCATCTTTACCTTATCTCACTAGGCCTCTCTCTCTATCACACACACACATAGACACACACACCATTCCACTCTCTTTATATGTCTTTCCTTCTCTCCATAGACTTAGTCAAAGATGTACTTATATAATAAGGTCAAGAACGGTTATAACTTCGTACTATAAAGCAATGCTTTCCATATCCATAACATCATCACCCTTGAAAAAATAAAACCTAAACGCTAAAGAGGTTTTCAATACAAAAAAAAACAAAAAAAAGAGATATGAGTTAAGAAAGTGAAGATGAGATATCAAATGCTCAAAAAATTCAATATCAATGTAGAAGCCAATATTTTTTAAAAAACCGAAACCACATAGAGAAGAGACAAGATAGAGAGAGAGATGAGATATCAAATGCATATCACAAAAGTACAATCAATAATCAAGTAAAAGAGATACAAAGAGAGAGAGAGAGAGAGAGAGAGAGAGAGAGAGAATACACATGAAAGTGCTCATCAAAGTATATTAACTGGTTAGATGCCTCGATCTCGCCCTCGCATCGAGGTGACCTGAAGACTTGGCTCTAGGTTCGATATGGACCCGGGACCTAAGACCGCTCTCTCGTGAACCGTGTGAGGAAGACACATGCAGGAATATCAACTGATGAGAGAGGAATTAAGGTATGTGGTGGAACTTACCTCACCTGGGTCCGTGACGCATTCGGGCTGACTCACGTGGGCACCCTCTTATATCATGTTGGAATGCCCCCCGGACTTATAACCGGTTCAAAATCGCCTTCTTTAGCTAATTTCTTATTTTCCTAGATTCACACACACACATTAGAGCATAAACAAGTGGGTCTGAGTTTAAGGGCCCAGACTCTTCTGCATGGAATTCCTAACTGTCGTGTGTACAATTTTTGCCTGACCGCCCCATGTGTAATTCTTGACCTCTATGTGTGTGTAAATTCCTGACCGACGTGACCACTGTGTGTGTGTTTTCCTGGCATCATGCATGTTTTGTTCAGCTGCCATGCGTAACATTTTATCGCGCTGTACAGTTGAATAGGGTGGTCCAGGGGGGACTTCCTCTTATTTTTCTCCCCCTTCTTTTCCTCACCCATGTTCTGCCACCTCATAGCCACCTTACCCCATGTTTGTGTGCCACATCAGATCATGCATGTGGCCACTTTCTCTCTCTCTCTCTCTTTTTGCATGCAAGCCACTTGGCCTTGCATGCAGCCCTCTCTCCCTCCCCCCCCCCCTTAACTTTATAAAAGGTCCTCCCCTAGCTCATTCACTTTTTGCTCTCTCTCTCTATCACCCGCGTTTTCCCTTTTAGACTTTAGAACTTTAGGCACTGAAGCAACTCTAAGGAGCTTGACAAGGGAAGGGAGTTGGAATCCCATGGTGCAGGTAAGTAGGATCTTCCCCATGCTTTCATGCCTTGTGAGATGTGTGTTCAATCTATTGCTAACGTATAAAATTGATTTATGTTTTGTTATTAATGCATGCTTGATTTGTTGGTAAGAACATGAAATTGAAGTGTGATTATGCATATGCTTGTGAAAATGGGGGTGGAGTTATGATGTCTAAGTTTGGTTAAGAATTCCTGCAATTTTTAAGAATCCGTATTCTCAGCCAATTGTACTTTCACCAACTTTTATATGTTTAAATGAGTAAAATTTGATTCAAATTAAATATGGGTAAGTTCTATTCAATTTTTCTTAAGGTTGTAGAGTGAGATTCTTTATGATTTGGGAGATAGGCTAAATTTTCGAAAAGAGTGTCACCTGAAATTCTCAGATTTTTCCAGAAAACCACACTCTCAGTGCATGGAACTTTTAATTGACTTTTATATGTCCAAATGAGTTTAAATTGGATTAAAATGAAATATGGGTGAGTTCTATTCAATTGTTATTAAGGTTTCAGAGTAAGATTATTTATGAATTGGGAGATAGGTTACATTTCCCAAAAGAGTGTCACCTGAAATTATGAGATTTTCAAGAAAACCATACTCTCTCTATTGCACTTTTTACTGACTTTTATATATCAAAATGGGTTAAATTTTGATTAAAATTAAATATGGGTGAGTCATATGGAATTGTTCTTAAGATTACAGAGTGCGATTATTTATAAATCTGGATATAGGCTATATTTTCCAAAAGAGTGTCACCTGAAATTATGAGATTTTCAAGAAAACCACATTCTCAGTGCATTGTACTTTTTACCAAATTTTATACGTAAAAATGAGTTAAAGTTTGATTCAAATGAAATATGGGTGACTTCTATTCAATTGTTTTTAAGGTTGTATAGTGAGATTCTTTATGAATTGGGAGATAAGCTACATTCTCCAAAAGAGTGTCACCTGAAATTCGGAGATTTTCCAGAAAACCACACTCTCTATGCATTACACTTTTCATCAAATTTTATACGTCCAAATGAGTTAAATTTTGATTCAAATGAAATATGGTTGAGTCATCTTCAATTATTCTTAAGGTTGCAGAGTTATAAATTTTATGAATTGGGAGATATGCTACATTTTCCAAAAGAGTGTCACCTGATATTTTGAGATTTTCAAGAAGACCACAATCTCAGTGCATTGCACTTTTTGAAAAATTTTATACGTCCAAATGGGTTAAAATTTGATTCAAATGAAATATGGGTGATTTCTATTCAATTGTTATTAAGGTTGTAGAGTGAGATTCTTTATGAATTTGGAGATAAGCTATATTTTCCAAAAGAGTGTCACTTGAAATTTAGAGATTTTCCAGAATACCACACTCTTTGTGCATTACACTTTTCACCAAATTTTATATGTCCAAATGAGTTAAATTTTGATTCAAACGAAATATGGGTGAGTCCGCTTCAATTGATCTTAAGGTTGTAAAGTGAGATGTTTTTTGAATTGGGAGATAGCCTACATTTTCCAAAAGAGTGTCACCTGAAATTCTGAGATTTTCTAGAAAACCACACTCTCTGTGCACTGCACTTTTAACCAAATTTTATATGCCCAAATGAAGTCAAATTTGATTTAAATGAAATGTGGGTGAGTTATATTCAATTGTTCTTAAGATTTCAGAGTGAGATTGTCACACCCCAAGAATTTACAATACTGTTATTCTTGAGATATGACAGACAAAACATATATACATCTATTGATAGGACAAATTTACAGTGGCGAGGTCTTACAAAGTAAATAAAGAAAGCTAGCACAACAACAATATCTTCCAAGGTTGATCTTGACTAGCACTCAAAAAGAATCCGCAGTTATCCTGAAAAAAATGTTTACCGTAGTTTGATGAGTTTGGCTACTCAGTAAGTGATCATCATAATCCTAAAAATAATCATGATTGAAAGATATCAGTATTTTCCAAAATGAGATCAATTAACAGAAATGCATCAACAGCTTCACTTTCAATAAATGCATAATTAAGTATAATGCGAGTAATTGAAATGCTTATAACACTTTTAACGGCAGTGCATAATTCAAAGGATTTCACAAAATACCCTACTGGCGTCCCAAGTAGGTCACCTATATACCCCATCAGCGTCCTGATGGGTCCACTTAATCCCTATCGGCGTCCCAGATAGGTCCACTTAATCCCTGCAGGTCCACTTATACCTCACCGGCGTACCGGATGAGTCCACTAAATCCCTA
>NW_006497083.1:38338-49190 GCF_000471905.2 Amborella trichopoda
AATAATATTTCGATGGAGTGTCAACCATCCATTGTCCCCATTAAATAAACGAATGGGATTAGGACTTAAGAAACATGGGCTCTCATGTCTCTTTTAAAATAAGGACTCTCACGTCTCTCTCTCTCTCTCTTCCCCTGTCCCACCAAGCTCCATGTCTTCTTTCCATCTCTCTCTCTGGTCCCCAAAGCTCTTTCTCCGTCTCCCCTATTTTTACTGCGCCCCCCTTTCCACCAAGCGCTCAACGTGGAACCCAATGCAAAAAGTGCAAGGACGAGGGATAGATCAGAATCAGCCATAATCTCTAACCAAAATCAGTAAGAACTCTCTACTTCGTATAGAATGATCAAATGGCTCTCTCTCTCTCTCTAAGCAATCAATCCATAGAGATACTCCATTTCTATTTCAAAAATCAACCCAAGACCAAATTGGTGACAAAATTTTTACTCCACCTTTCTCACTCTCTCCCATTTTTCCTCCCTCTTTCTCTCCCTCGTCCCAAATGGCGTAGCTAGAAAAAAAAAAAATTTCTTTAGAAAAGAAACATCTTATTGTTGCAGTAGGGAAAAAACCCTATCTGTTTTTTTTCTTTTTTTGTTTCTTTCATAGATGCAGGAAACAAAATCCATGCATCGAGAAAAAAATGATGTCCAAAATTTATGCCTCAGAGGACAACAATGCTCTGAAGAAATTTGTGCTATCTTAAGCAATCAATCAATAGCTGACAAACTTTCGTATTTGTAGGTGTCGAAAGATGTTTTTTTTTCTTTCCACTCTGGTATTCCCCCAATTTTAAAAAGAAAATGATTCAAATTCATTATTATCCAAAACCCTAGATTATTGATTTTTTTATGAGAAAAAAAATAAAAAATCTTACTGTAACAATAGGGCAAAATGCTCATCAGTTTTTTGTTTTTTGTTTTTCTTAATAGATACAATTGCAAGAATTATTAATATTATAGATACTATCATCCTACTTTGTTTTTTGTTTTTTTGGGTCCTATTAAGAGGTTATGTTTCTTAAATGCCGCGTAGAATTTGAATTTTTGCTTTAGTTACATTGTGTATTTTTTTTATCTAATAGTGCTCAAAAATTTGGAATTAAAGTTTCTTATTGTGATTATTTTTCATGCATTGGTTGTATCAATTTGTGATTAATTTTTCTTACAGGAATGGAATAAAATGTCTTATGGTTGAAAGTGAAAGTTTCCATGTTTCTTGTTGTTTTATGGCTTACAGGAATGGAATGAAAGTTATCAAAGTTTCCATGTTTCTTGTTGGATTAGCTTGAGGCATGAGGGTTGGATCAACAATGAATATGGACTTGAGGCTTGGGGATTGGATCAACAATGAATATGAGCTTGAGGCTTTGGTTGGCTTTGGTATGGGTATGGCATATGTTGTTGCCTTTTCAAGAATTGTTTTTGTGAATATATGATAGAAATTGCCGGAAATAAAGAAATTTGATGAAAGTCTCATAGGCTGCTGCTTTGATCCTGATGTGCTTGAGGGTTTGGTATGGTTATGGCATATGTTGCTACCTTTGTTATATTGACAAGCCTTGGGTTTTACGCATGCCACAGTCATTTGTAACTTTAGGTAGCATGGAATTTGAGGCAATGGTTCAATGCCCAAATATTACTGGTGCTTACTACAGGGAAGGTTATAAGTTATTGAATGTAATATGTAATGTAATTGATTGTATTTTTCCTTGATGGAATGATCACAATCTTTTTCTTCTTTTTTTTTTCAAGAATTGTGTTTACGAATATATGACTGAAATTACTGGAAATAAAGAAAATTGATGAAAGTCTCATAGGCTGCTGCTCTGATCTTGATGTGCTTGAAGCTTTGGTATGGGTATGGGTATGGCATATGTTGCTATATGACAGAAATTGCTGGAAATAAAGAAAATTGATGAAAGTCTCGTAGACTGCTGCTCTGATCCTGATTTGCTTGAGGCTTTGGTATGGGTATGGCATATATTGCTACCTTTGTTATATTACCAAACTTTACACATGGCATAGTCATTTGTAACTTTAGCTAGCAAGGAATTTGAGGCAATGGTTCAATGGCCAAATATTACTTGGTGCTTACTATAGGGAAGGTTATAAGTTCTTGAATGTAATATGTAATGTAACTGATTGTATTCTTCCTTGATGGAATGTTCACAATCTTTTTTTTTTTTTTTTAAGAATTGTTTTTACGAATATATGACAGAAATTGCTGGAAATAAAGAAAATTGATGAAAGTCTCATAGGCTGTTGCTCCGATCCTGATGTGCCTTGAGGCTTTGGTATGGGTATGGCATATGTTGTTCCCTTTGTTATATTACCAAGCCTTGGGTTTTACGCATTCCATATTCACTTGTGACTTTAGCTAGCAAGGAATTTGAGGTCCAATGGTTCAATGCCCAAATATTACTTGGTGCTTACTACAGGGAAGGTTATAAGTTATTGAATGTAATATTAATGTAACTGATTGTATTTTTCCTTGATGGAATGTTCACTAAATTTTTTTTTTTTTTTAAAGAATTGTTTTTACGAATATATGACAAATTGCTGGAAATATAAAAAATTGATGAAAGTCTCATAGGCTGCTACTCTGATCCTGATGTGCTTGAGGCTTTGGTTGGCTTTGGTATGGGTATGGCATATGTTGCTGCCTTTGTTATATTGCCAAGCCTTGGGTTTTACGCGTGCCACAATCATTTGTAACTTTAGCAAGCAAGGAATTTGCGGCAATGGTTCAATGCCCACATATTACTTGGTGCTTACTACAGGGAAGGTTATAAGTTATTGAATGCAATATGTAATGTAACTGATTGTATTTTCCTTGATGGAATGATCACAATCTTTTTATTTTAATTTTTTTTCAAGAATTGTCTTTGCTAATATATGACAAAAATTGCTGGAATTGTTTTTCAAGAAATGCCTTCGATATATTGCCAAGCCTTTGCAATGAGTTCATGGCATCATCATTTTCTCTACTCACACTCTCTTTCAAAAAAAGATTGCTTCTTCATTGAGTTCTGGATTGGATCAAGTGCTCATGGCATTTCAGCATCTTCTCTCACTATAGACAGCAATGCTTAGAATCTTGTAAGGCACAACAATTGTTAGAACCTTTTAACGGCCCTTGTGCTCGTAGGATGTGTGTGAGTGAGTATGAGAGAGAGAGAGAGAGAAAGAGAGAGAGAATGGACTTGTACATTAGTAGAACTACAATTTCAAGTTTAACTTTGACAAAAAACTAAATGTGAATCTTACCACATCAATGTATACACCCCCATCAAACAAAAACCAGTATAACAAAACAATTTGTTTACATCAATGTATTCTCAAATTCCTTTAATGCGATTTCTTTCCAAAAATAACAACATGGATCTATTGCACCACTCCCATCTGTCATCATCGGCAATCATATGCCTAGCTTGCTGCAATAAAACAGTAACATTTATCAGCCATGTAATATAGTTCTTGAGAAAATATTAAACAATTTCTAGTTGCACAAGGGAACTTATATTCAAGGTTAACTGGATTGCAGGACTAATATAATGAAGGGCTTGTACATTAGTAGCATTGCAATTTCAAATTAACTTTGAAAAAAAACTAAATGTGAATCTTATCACATCAATGCATACACCCCCATCAAACAAAAACCAGTATAACAAAACAATTTGTTTACATCAATGTATTTCTCAAATTCCTTTAATGGGATTTCTTTCCAAAAATAATAAAATGGATCTTTTGCACCACTCTCATCTGTCATCGGCAATCATATGCCTAGCTTGCTGCAATAAAACTGTAACAAATATCAGCCATGTAATATAGTTCTTGAGAAAATATTAAACAATTTCTAGTTGCACAAGGGAACTTATATTCAAGGCCAATTGGATTGCAAAACGAATATAATGTAGGACTTATACATTAGTAGAATTGCAATTTCAATTTAACTTTGACAAAAAACTAAATGTGAATCCTACCACATCAATGCATACACCCTGTAATAATTCGTAAAAAAAATAAAATAAAAAAATACTCTTCATAGTAGGATGATCCATATAGGCATTATGGTCCTTAGAGACCATTTACTACTGTTATATCTTTTTACCCTTCACTTTTCTTATCATCTGCCACGTCCTTTAGTGGACGTGGGTTGTAAGCATTAGAAGCTTATTATTAATGCTACACCTCATGTATGAGGTGGAGGTGTTTTAAAGAATTTAAATAGGACGGAAGGTAAGACGTCGCCTAACAACTTTTTTTTCGTTTTCCCTCATACAAATGCAGTGAGCTCCTCTCTTTAGCCAATTTTTTTATCGAAAGCTGCCTCTCAAATATTAGATGTAAGTGACTTCATTGTCTTGAATAATAATTCGTTTTTTTTTAAAATGAAATAATTATTTCTATCTATTATCACGAATTAGGCAAGGTAAATTTTATACATAAGGGACCTCATTGTCTCAAAAAATAATCTTTTTCATAAAATTGTGATATTTTATCTATGTTAGAAATTTTAAATGCTGTAAATTCTTAGAAATAAATTTATTTTTCATGTTTATTGTTAGAGAATTTTAGATACTGTAAAATTATTAGAAATAAATGTGATATTTCTGCTTTTAGTAAAATTGTGAGATTTCTTTCTACTGTTTTTGAATATTTAGACATTGTAAAATTCATGTGCCAATGACTGCCTTATTATTTTAAAACTGATATTTTTGCATTTGATTATAGCATTGTCTGTGAAATGTTTATTTGTGAATTGACATCCCATAAATTGTGATAATTCCGTATTTTTGGATTTCTATAAGAGTTTTTATATACATACTAGATTGGAAATTATGCTAGAATGTCTTTACGAACTGCTACCTTTCTGAATTTGAGCCCAAAATATTTGACTGGTTATATTTGAAATATTATTGAAAGTGACTGTTATTAATGGTTTCAGTGAAATTCATATTAATAATTTCAGTGATATGTTGAGTACATGATATCGATGCTTTCGAATGTTTAAAAAGATTTAGAAATACTTTAAGTATGCAAGTGGACTCATTCAGTTCACCGGTGAGGTATAAGTGGACCATTCCGGTACGACGGTAGAGATTAAGTGGACTCATCCGGTACGCCGGTGAGGTATAAGTGGATCTGCAGGGATTAAGTGGACCTATCTGGGACGTCGATAGGGATTAAGTAGACCCATCAGGACGCTGATGGGGTATATAGGTGACCTACTTGGGATGCCAGTTGGGTATTTTGTGAAATCCTTTGAATTATGCACTGCCGTTAAAATGTTATATGCATTTCAATTTTCGGATTATACTTAATTATGCATATTTTAAAATGAAACTGTTGATGCATTCTGTTAATAGATCTCTTTTTTGAAAATATTGATATCTTTCAACCATGATTATTTTTAGGATTATGATGATCACTTACTGAGTAGCCAAACTCATCAAACTATGGTAAACACTTTTTTCAGGATAACTGCGGTTTCATTTTGAGTGCTCGTCAAGATCAACTTTGGAAGATATTGTAATTGTGCTTAAACTTTCTTTTGTTACTTTGTAAGAATTCGCCATCGTAAATTGTCCTGTCACGAGATGTATATATGTTTAGAACTTTATGTTAATATTAGTTATGAGTGGAGTTTAATGTAATAATCCTAAAATTTCAAAAAAGAAAAAGAAAAATGAAAGGGGGTTTTGATTTTGATTCAATGCATGGTAGATATCTAAACCTTCTTTGTTTTGACTGTCATATCCCAGGAATATCAGTACTGTAAATTCTTGGGGTGTGACAATTATGGTATCAGAGCGATATGTTTAAGATTCTTAGGAAATTTAAAAAGAATATACTTAAAATCACATTTATTCTGTGTACAGACCGGGACGAAGTCAAGATCCAGAATAGCTGAAGCTAATATGGAAGGAATTCACAAAGCCTTGAAAAATACGGTTGCTCTAATGCAGCATCAGATGGAAAACAACAATCCACTCCGACAGTCAGTTACGGAAAATGGTGGGAGTAATATCGAACAATTTAAGAAATTGAGCTCACCTTCTTTTAATGGTTCTGTAAACCCACTGGAAACCGAGGGATGGATTATGCAATTGGAGAAAATATTCGAGGTAATGGAATGTTCTAATGATAGAAAGGTGGCCTTAGCAGTTTTTATGTTAGAAGGTGAAGCACAATATTAGTGGCGATTGGGAAAAGGAGTATTGGTTAAAGAAAATAAGCCTTGACTTGGGAAGTATTTCTAGAGGCATTTAATGAAAAGTATTTCCGAGATTTTATTCGAGACAAAAAAGAAATGGAATTTCTGGAATTAATCCAAGGAAACTGGACAGTAGCACAGTACGAAGCCAAGTTTACTGAATTGGCCAGGTTTGTACCATATATGATTAGCAATGAGGCAAGAAAGGTGCGGGTCTCAGACCAGCTATTAGAAGCAGAATATCAGTCTTAAAATTGAGAACTTATGCTGAAATAGTGGATCGAGCCCAAATTGTCGAAAAAGATTGCGAAGATTACTAAAAGATGAAAAATCAGAAAAGTCAGGTTAGACCCACACCATCTAATCGACAACAGTTTGAAAGGGCAAACAAGAAGCTAAGGCCCTTGCCAGTTCAAAGCCCAATAGAACCATGTAAAAAATGTGGGAAAAAGCATGGATCAAGCCATTGTTATTGGAATATTAGAGCCTGTTTTAAATGTGAAAATATTGGGGCATCAGATTAGAGAATGTCCTAGCTTACAAATGCAACAGCTTCCAAAGCAGGCAGAGATAGCTAAAAATCCTCAGATGAAGGGAAGAGTATTTGCGATCACCCAATAAGACGCTCATGCCTCAAAATCAGTGATCCAAGGTACTCTTATTATCTTCATAAAAGTAGCTCATGTTTTGATTGATCATGGATTAACACATTCATTTGTGTCACCACACTATGCATGCCACTTAAAGGTAGAACCAGAACAATAAGAATACATTCTAGAGGTAGCCACACCCATGGGAAATTCAATTGACACCAATATAGTGTACAAATCCTGTATAATAAAGATACAAGAAAATGAACTATTGGTTGATTTAATACTCCTAGAAATTCAAGATTTTGATATAATCTTAGGCATGGATTGGCTTTCTACATCCCATGTAAGTATTGATTGTTACAAGAAAATGGTTACCTTTAGTATTTCGAATCAACTAGTATTTTACTTCAATGGTATCAAAGAAGACTCCCCATCATATTTAATCTCCTGTATTCGAGCTAATCGCCTCTTTCGAAAAGGGTGTCAAGGCTTTCTTGCCTATATCAAAGAAGATAGGAAGGAAGAGATAAATTACCACTCCGGTTATCCGAGAATTTCCCGACATTTTCCCTGTAGAGTTGCCAAGATTATCGCCTAACAGGGAAATTGAATTCTCTATTGAATTATTGCTAGGGGTAGCCCCAATTTCTAAGGCACCTTACAGAATGGCACCTGCAGGACTTAAGGAACTTAAACAACAATTGGAAGAATTATTAGATAAAGGTTTTATCAGGCCCAATGTGTCACCTTGGGGTGCTCCGGTATTGTTTGTTAAAAAGAAAGATGGGAGCATGAGATTGTATATCAATTATAGACAGTTGAACCAAGTAACAGTGAAAAATAAGTATCCATTACCTAGAATTGATGATTTATTTGATCAATTACAAGGATCACAAGTGTTTTAAAAAATTGATATTAGATCTGGATACCATCAGCTTAAGATTAAAAGTGAAGATGTTCCCAAGACAGCTTTCAGAACAAGGTATGACCATTATGAATTTTTAGTCATGCCTTTTGGATTAACCAATGCACCGGTTGCATTTATGGATTTGATTAATCGAGTCTTTAAGCCTTTTTTGGATAAATTTATTGTGGTATTCATCGATGATATTTTAATTTATTCCAGGAATCAAAAGGAACATGAGCAGCATGTAAGAATGGTATTGCAAATATTAAGAGAAAAAAATTGTATGCCAAACTTAGTAAGGGTGAATTTTGGCATGAATAAGTGACTTTTTAGAACATGTCATATCAAAGGAAGGTCTATCAGTTGATCCTTCAAAGGTTGAAGCCGCTGTTAATTGGAAACAACCAAGTAATGTAACTGAAGTTCGATGCTTTTTGGGATTGATAGGGTATTACAAACAATTTGAAGAAGGATTTTCTCGAATCGCAACCCCATTGACTTGATTGACACAAAAGAATGTCAAATTTGAGTGGACAGGTGAATGTGAGGAGAGTTTTCTTGAACTAAAAGTTTGATTAACTTCAGCACCTATTTTAACTATTCCTGAGGGGAGTGGGGGATTTGTGATTTATAATGATGCTTCACATAAAGGCTTGGGCTGTGTATTAATGCAATATGGGAAAGTAGAGGCATATGTATCCAGACAGTTGAAAGAATATGAGAAAAAATATCCAATTCATGACTTAGAGCTGGCTGCAATAGTATTCTCTTTGAAAATGTGGAGGCATTATCTATATGGTTAGCAATTCGAAATATACACGGATCATAAGAGCTTGAAATACCTCTTCTCTCAAAAGGATTTAAATATACGACAGATAAGATGGATGGATTTCTTAAAAGATTATGATTGTACAATCCATTATCATTCAGGAAAAGCTAATATTGTGGCCGACACTCCAAGTAGAAAATCTACGGGAGTCTTAGCTCATCTAATGATCCAAGAAATGAGATTGTTAGAGGAAATAATGGATTGGCATCCGGCTCCATCCATTAATGGTGTGGTAAGTATGATTGCCAACATTAAGGCAGAACCCCAATTAATCCAACAGATTCGATCGGCACAAAGGAAAGATCATCAGCTTATAACAATTGTAGAAGAGGTGAAGCTGGGAAAGAGGAACGAATTCTCTATATGTAGTGAGGATTTGCTAAGATTCAAAGGTCGGGATTGTGTCTTGAATGATGAGAGTGTGAAGAAAGCTATCTTAGAATAAGCACATCACTCTCGTTATATGATACATCCTGAAAGTATTAAAATGTATCAGAACCTGAAGAAAACCTTTTGGTGGAATGATATGAAAAAAGAGGTAGCAAGCACTATTTGTGTCTAGGTGCCTAACATGCTAGCAAGTAATAGCTGAGCATCAAACGCCCGCTGGGTTGTTGCAGCCTTTACCCGTGCTAGAATGGAAGTGGGGGCACATCTCTATGGAGTTTGTCTCTAGCTTACCTAAAACAAATTCAAAACATGATAGCATTTGGGTCATTGTGGATCGGCTAACCAAAGCTGCGCACTTTCCACCGATTCGCATGACTTACACTTTGGATCGACTGACCAAGTTGTACATTAAGGAAATAGTGCGGTTGCATGGAGTTCTGGTTAGTATTGTATAGGACAGGGATACTAGGTTTACATTTAAATTTTGGGCTAGGCTACAGTCAGCCATAGGGACGAGACTCACCTTTAACACTACCTTTCACCCCCAAACTGATGGACAATCGGAGATGACCATCCAAACCTTGGAAGATATGCTGAGGGGCATCTGTCATTGACTTTACATGAAGCTAGGATGACCATTTACCCCTGATTGAGTTTGCTTATAATAATAGCTTCCAAGTCAGTATTCAGATGGCACCATATGAAGCCTTGTATGGAAGGAAATGTAGGTCAACCATCTGTTGGGATGAGGTTGATGAAAAAAAGCTTTTGGGGCTAGAAATTGTTCAGGTAACCACAGATAAGATAGCATTAATTCGAGAAAGGCTCAAGACAGCTCAGAGTCGGTAAAAGAGTTATGTCGATAACATACGGAGAGATCTTGAATTTGAGGAAGGTGATCGAGTTTTCCTAAAGATCTCACCAATAAAAGGCATTATGAGAATCGGCAAGAAAGGAAAGCTGAGCCCACGTCACATCGGACCATTTGAAATCATGGAAAGAATCAGAAGTGTCGCTTATAGACTTGTCTTACCACCCGAATTGGCAAACGTCCATAATGTCTTCCATATATCATCACTACGAAAATATCTGCCTGACCCATCCCATATATTGAAATATGAACCTTTACCGATAAGAAAGGACCTATCCTTCATTGAGCAACCAATTTTGATACTGGATAGAAGGGTACAAGTGTTGTGCAACAAGAAGATTCCTTTGGTCCGTATATTATGGCAGTACCATTCAAAACAGGAGTCGACTTGGAAACGAGAAGACGAAATCAGAGAAAACTATCCCTATCTTTTTCAGTAATCAGATACACAAATTTAGATGACTAAATTTCTTTAAGGGGGGAAGAATGTAATAATCCGTAATAAATAAATAAAAAACTCTTTATCGTAGTATGGTCCATATAGGCATTATGGTCCTTAGGAACCATCACTACTTTTATATCTTTTTACCCTTCACTTTTCTTATGGGTTGTAAACATTATAAGCTTATTATTAATGCTACACCTCATGTATGAGGTGGAGGTGTTTTAAAGAATTTAAATAGGACGAAAGGTAAAACGTCGCCTAACAACTCCTTTCTCGCTCTCCCTCTTACAAACGCAGTGAGCTCTTCTCTTTAGCCGAATTTTTTATCGAAAGCTGCCTCACAAATATTATATGTAAGTGACTTCATTATCTTGAAGAATAATTCGTTTTTTTTTTAAATGAAATAATTATTTCTGTCTATTATCACGAATTTTAGGCATGGTAAATTTTATGCGCAAGTGACCTCATTGTCTAGAAAAATAATCTTTTTCATAAATTTTTGATATTTTATCTATGTAAGAAATTTTAAATGCTGTAAATTCTTAGAAATAAATTTATTTTTCTTGTTATTGTTAGAGAATTTTAGATACTGTAAAATTAT
>NW_006497083.1:49210-63450 GCF_000471905.2 Amborella trichopoda
GCAAAATTCATGTGCAAATGACTGCCTTATTATTTAAAAACTGATATTTTTGCATTTGATTATAGCATTGTCTGTGAAATGTTTATTTATGAATTGACATCCCATAAATTGTGATAACTCTGTATTCTTGAATTTCTATAAGAGTTTTCTATATATACTGGATTGGCAATTATGCTAGAATGTCTTTACGAACTGCTACCTTTCTGAATTTGAGCCCAAAATATTTGACTAGTTATTTTTGAAATGTTATTGAAAGTGATTGTTATTAATGGTTTCAGTGAAATTCATATTAATAATTTCAGTGATAAGTTGAGTACATGATATTGCTGCTTTTGAATGTTTAAAAAGATTTAGAAATACTTTAAGTATACAAGTGGACTCATCTGATTTGCCGGTGAGGTATAAGTAGACCTATCCGGTATGCCGGTAGGGATTAAGTGGACTCATCCGGTACGTCGGTGAGGTATAAGTGGGCATGCAGGGATTAAGTGGACCTATTTGGGATGCCAATAGAGATTAAATGGACCCATCAGGACGCTGATGGGGTATATAGGTGACCTACTTGGGACGCCAGTAGGGTATTTTGTGAAATCCTTTGAATTATGCACTGCCGTTAAAATGTTATATGCATTTCAATTATTCGGATTATACTTAATTATGTATTTTTGAAAGTGAAACTGTTGATGCATTTCTGTTAATAAATCTCCTTTTTGAAAATATTGATATCTTTCAACCATGATTATTTTTAGGATTACGATGATCACTTACTGAATAGCCAAACTCATCAAACTATGGTAAACATTTTTTTCAGGATAACTGCGGTTTCATTTTGAGTGCTCGTCGAGATCAACTTTGGAAGATATTGTAGGTGGACTTAGACTTTCTTTTGTTACTTTGTAAGAATTCGCCATTGTAAATTGTCCTGTCAAGAGATGTATATATGTTTAGACCTTTATGTTAATATTCTGAACAGAGTTTAATGTAATAATCCTAAAATTTCAAAAAAAAAAAAAAATTAAAAGGGGGTTTTGATTTTGATTCAATGCATGGTAGATATCTAAAATTTCTTTGTTTTGACTGTCACATATCAGGAATATCAGTATTGTAAATTCTTGGGGTGTGACACACCCCCATCAAAACCAGTACAACAAAACAATTTGTTTACATCAATGTATTTCTCAAATTCCTTTTATGCGATTTCTTTCCAAAAATAACAAAATGGATCTATTGCACCACTCCCATATGTCATCAGCGGCAATCATATCCTAGCTTGCTACAAAAACATAGTAACATATATCAGCCATGTAATATAGTTCTTGAGAGAATATTAAACAATTTCTATTGCACAAGGGAATTTATATTCAAGGTTAAGTTGATTGCAGGACCAATATAATGAAGGATAACTCAAGGCTATATAAGGTCCAACCAAGGGTGAGATAATTTTGTTAACTAAAGAGAGACATATGCATTTACAACTCAAATCATGTTTTGAAAATGTCGTGTAGAAAACAAAGAAGTATTTACATTTTACGTGTCCTCTTTGGACAATTACGCTTATCATGTCTAATTATACTACAAACATTACACTTCCTTCCGGTTGGTAGCTTCATATCCCGTTGAGGTTTTAACCTAAGGACTCCTGGTCGGCCCTTTGCTTGAGCACGTGGTGGATTGAGTACATTCACATGGGATTGAGTATCAACTGAATTATCGCTACTACAAGGTGTATTTTGAATAACAATGCGTTGAGTAGAGGGTGATGGTGCCACAATGTCGGGCAAAAACTTGTGTTGCATTGAACTCCTCAATTAACTTGGATAAGCAAGCCTTCAACTTTTCAAAGAATACCTTATTTTCAAGTGCGGGTTCTACAACCTTTCAAAAAAGCTCATAAACCTCATGTTGTTGAATGAAACGAGGAAAAGTATACGGAGCTAAATTGTTGGCACCACTTTTATCACCCTCAATACATTTCATTGCTTCCATTGTCCATCGCCTTATAATATAATGAGGTGGAATCTCCAATACATTCTTCACACAAAATACCTTGAGCATATGTGAACAAGGGAGTCCAACACGCTCATACAATTGACATGTACATGTGGCTTTCTTATTGGATTCAGTGAATGTAATAGTACGTTGGATTGACTGGCCTTGAATATCTTCCAAATTATATTTGGAAACTTCACCATTGTCCTCAATTAATTTGATCCAGCAATCTACTGACTTCACAAGATCTTCTTGAAACTTAGCAAAAACTTTGTGGGTGTAAGTTCTTGATGCATATCTCTCGATCTTAAAGGGTGTCTTTAGCACCTGTGTGGATGTAAGATTCTTGGAGTCATTTTCTTTCTCTTTAATGAACTTTTTATCTTGTAACTTTTCAACGGCATTCAAAAATGTTGGTAGACTTGTTCCTGAATTGACATACATCTTGAGATCTCGATTGAAACTTTCACTCCGTTGTGTGGTTGTCATGCCTGCCGTGAACTTGTCATATGTATATGCATCAGCCCATTGACTACGGCATGCATATAACCATGGGAGCCAAGTTTATGTTTGAAGATTGTACTTCTCAATCATGGCCATCCATTTGTTCTTGAATTGCTCAACTGTATATGAAGTAACACACTTTTGGAACACATCAAAGAATGATGGGTGTGCACGAACAACATGACCTAGCTTTGATTTAATCTTTTCCATGACGTGCCACTTCTAGTCATGATGATTACTATCGGGGAATACTTACTTAACTGCAATGGTTACAGCCAAATCTTGATCAGTAATAATTGTGCACGGGTGGCATCTTTCCATTGCTTATACCCAATTCTCAAATAACCATATAAATAACTCTCTGGTATCATTGAAGATGAGTTCACAACCAAGAAAAATTATGCTCATGTGATGATTTACACTTAGGATTGGGCCAAATGGCATACTGTATGTATTTGTTTGGTACGTGGTATCAAATGTTACCACATCATAAAAAAATTGGTACGATGATATAGACTTTGGATATACCCATAAAACACCCATTAACCTACCCAACTCATCAAGTTGTACTATGTGAAAAAATGTAGGCTTCTATTCCTTTTCGAGAGCAACCAACTCATAACAAGATTCCCATCTTTTCCTTTTATTTATTTTTTTCTTCCTACATAGGTGATTCTCAAAGTCCTTCTCAATGAAAGGGACATTTTCTGCCCCACCAGCCTCTTCACTAATGTTGTCCATCATAATCATGGATTTAACTATGGAAGTCTCCATGTTGTCAATCACCTTCTTGAATGTATTTGGTATATTTCGATGAGAGCGAATGAATCTTGTTTCAGTTGGACTTGTAAGAACATGAATATGATCTTTTGCTAACTTCGTGACAACCCATTTCTGGTTGTCATCCTTTCTAATGCGCATATTCGCCTCACATCTACACGTAGTGTATGGGTGAGCATTTTGACTCCCGTCGTACATCTGTTTATGAAACCCTTGCCTACAACATTCAAAAACTCGGCTAATTCTTTCACCTTTTTTTTCTATTTTCAGTACTTTCTCTTCTTATACCAAACCTCATGAGTTTTTCATTCTTGTTGTAGTAGCCATAAGCTTCATCTTCATCATTAAATACCTTGCCCACTTTAGGTTCGATAATTGCAGTTCTTGCAGGGGCCAACTCCGCATCTACAGTTAAAGGATCCTTATGCCCATTCAATGCGACCACCGTGTCCGCATCAAGGTCATCCATCTTGTTATAATTGGAGGAGTTGAGGGAAGAGGGCACACACATTGATTTATGCCCATTCAATGCCACTATTTCCTCATCAGAGCGAATGTTATGGTAGGATTCTTCTACCATAGCATCAGCATCAAGGTTATCCATTTTGTTATAATTTGTGGAGTGGAGGGAGTGGGGCACACACTTTGATAACGAGGCATCCATAAGACATTTCATTCCATTCCTCTAAGCCATAAAACAACAAGAAACATGGAAACTTTCACTTTCAACCATAAGAAACTTTCACTTTCAACCATAAGACATTTTATTCCATTGCTCTAAGCCATAAAACAACAAGAAACATGGAAACTTTCACTTTCAACCATAAGACATTTTATTCCATTCCTGTAAGGAAAATTAATCATAAAGTGATACAACATGAAAATTAATCACAATAAGGAACTTTAATTCCAAAATTTTGAGCACTATTAGATAAAAAAAATACACAATGTAACTAAAGCAAAAATTTAAATTCTACATGGCACTTGAAAATATAACCTCTTCATCCCAAAAAAAAGAAAAAAAAACTAAAACAGGATGATAGTATCTATAATATTAATAATTCTTTCAATTGTATCTATTAAAAAACACAAAAAACTGATGAGCATTTTGCCCTATTGTTACAATAAGATTTTTTTTTTTTTTTTTCTTATAGAAAAATCGATAATCTAGGGGTTTTGGATAATAATGAATTTGAATCATTTTCTTTTTTTAATTGGGGGAATACTAGAGTGGGGAAAAAACAAAACAATCTTTCGACACTTACAAATACGAAATTTTGTCAGCTATTGATTGATTGCTTAATATAACACAAATTTCTTTAGAGCATTGTTTTCCTCTGAGGCATAAATTTTGGACACCATTTATTCCTCAATGCATGGATTTTGTTTATTGTATCTATGAAAGAAACAAAAAAAATAAAAAAGACAGATAGAGGGAGGAAAAATGGGAGAGAGTGAGAAAGGTGGAGCAAAAATTTCTTCACCAATTTGGTCTTGCGTTGGAATATCTTGGGTTGATTTTTTAAACAAAAATGGAGTATCTCTATGGATTGATTGCTTTGAGAGAGAGAGCCATTTGATCATTCTGTAGGGAGTAGAGAGTTCTTACCGATTTTGGTTAGAGATTAGGGCTGATTTTAATCTATCCCTTATCCTTCCACTTTCTGCATTGGGTTTCCACGCTGAGAGCTTGGTAGGACGGGGGGCGGAGCAAACATGGGGGAGACGGAGAGAGAGCTTTGGGGACGACAAATAGAGAGATAGAGAGAAGACATGAAGCTTGGTGGGACGGGAGAAGAGAGAGAGAGAGAGACGTGAGAGCCCCTTATTTTTTTAGGCCCTAATCCCATTCGTCCATTTAGTGGGGACGATGGACGGTTGACGCTCCATTGAAATACTATTTCTATCGCTCAGCAGCATTCAAGAGTTTTTTCCTATATATATATATATATATATATGGGACAAGATCCTGTAAGCCCACGGGCTGATAGCTACACTATCAGCCAATGATCCAGATTGAATCTGGGTAGATCTGACGATCAACGACCTCATTTTGTGTCTAAATTTTTATTTTTATTTTCTACAAATATAAATCACTAGAAATTTAGAGCGTCTATTCTTCAAAATTATAAAAATCTAATAAAAATATAAAAAAAAACATGAAATATAAATTGACCAAAATACCCCCGAAAAATTTTTGGGGTATTTTAATCAATTTGTGTGTTGTATATTATTTTTTATATTTTTATCAAGTGCGTCTTGATGAGAAGAATGAATGCCTAAAATTTGAAGTGATTTGGACATGTAGAAAACAAATGAAAATTCAAATACGAAATGAAAATGTACAGCCAAATCAGCCTAGATTGAATCTGGGCTATTAGCTGACACTATAGCAGTCAGCTCGTTAGCTGACAGAATCCACTCCCTATATAAAATCATAATTCAAGATGTATATTCCACTTAATCAAGCATTGAATATATGTTACACTAATGTCCAACACTATGGTCCTTTAAATAAAAGTACAATATGTGAAAGCCATCCACACTTAAGTTTTTGTCGAAGACTATTGAGATCTTAGAACTAGTCCTACTCATGAGCATGATCATCTGACAAAAGATGTGCAATAGCCATGACATCCCCAAAAATGAAATCCATAAGGTGCATAATGATATAATCTCGAAATATTTGTAGAGAACTCTCTATATATTGATGTATCAAAGAAAAAACAAGACCCAGTATAAATATACAGTTAGTTACAATTATGGATAGATATATATCGCGCATATCAATGATACTTAATCTTATCAGAATCAAGAGATACATATCTATACAATGACACCTAATATTATCAAGAGACATATATCCATACGAATACATATCCATACTGATATGTATCCATAAAGATACATATCCATAGTGAAATGCATCCATACGATACATATCCATATGACAACACCTCCCCTCAAACTCAATATACCTTTAGAGAGAGCAACATGAGTTTGGATAACAAGTAGTTGGATCAAGTGCACAATTTTATATTACTTGATCAACAAGCATAGTTTGACCTTAGATTCGGAGTTCAAGGCAGTAAGATCCAAGACAGATCAACAGACAAAACATGATAGACTTGAGCAACAAATATCAAACTACTGATCCAAAACAAATCAGCAGGCATAAACAAAAGGCAAGAATAGAGTAGCTCAAGCAACAAAAAATTATCAATCCTAAAAAATAGAAGCCTCAAACAAAGAAGGTAGGAGTAACAACAGTTCAACAGGCCTTACGAGCAGATGACTATATCAGAGTAGGCTCGAGAAATCAAGAAAAATTTCTAGATCTTCATCAGAGAGAAAAGCAGTCGAGACAGCCGAGAAAAAAAAATGACACTTGGAAGAGCCAATAAAACTTGGTGTGGATTCGAGACCGATTTACCCTCTTGCAGACTGGAACATACATGATCGAGTAACATAACAAACAAATTCGATCATACAAATGAGAACATACAATACAAAGATGAGCTAAAAAAACATGAACACACACACACACACACACACACACACACACACACACATATATATATATATATATAGGGAATGGATCATGTCAGCCCATGGGCTAACAGCTACAGTATCAACCAACGACCTTGATTAAATCTAGGTCTAATCTTATGGTCACGACCTCATTTCATATTTGAATTTTTATTATTTTTTAAAAATCCAAATCACTTTAAATTTTAGGAATTCATTATTCTCATCAAGGCACACCTAACAAAAATATTAAAAAAATAATTCACAAAATATAAATTAATCAAAATACCCTGGTGGTATTTTGGTCAATTTAGTTTTTCATATTATTTTTATTTTTATTTTTATTATATTCTTCTATTTTTAAATAATAGACGCTCAAAATTTCAAATACAAACTGAGATCGTGACCATTGGATTGGGCCCAAATTCAATCTAGGCCGTTCGCTGACACTGTAGCTGTTAGCCCTTGGGCTGACATGATTCACTCCCATATATATATGGGAAAAGTTTATATAGAGCTGAGGCTCTAAACAATCAAATTTGAGCTTACCTAAAAACTTTCACTAGAAGAGGTTGTCTCGATACCCAAATTTCTTCAAATTGATCATCTCGACATTAAGATGCATGGACCTGAGAAAAAAATGGATTTCAAGTTTTGGAAATAGTGAATTTTGTAATGTATTTTTGGACCATCAATTTTCAAGATTTTCAAGTTTTGTTAGATCTGTCGATCTACACTATTTTTTAAACTTTAAACTTTATAAATAAATATTTTTCATATTTTAAGACTATCATAAAGATTTTCAATATTGAAACCACATTTCTCGACACTATTTGAAGGCATGCTCTAATTTGATCATTTAGAGCCTTGGCTTTATAAATACAGTGCGCGCGCACGCACGCACACACACACAAAGTTTTAGGAAAATCTAGAGGGAAAATATATTCCGACAAAGAAACTTGGAGGTGAAATAATGAGGTTCAGAAGGCCATTAGCAAAAAATGATCATGTTATAAAACTTGGCAATATAATAGAAACGATCAAAACTTAGATAAATATAAAAATGCTAAACAAATAGCAATTAAAACTAAACTTAATGCATATGATAATCTAAACAATAAACTGAGAATAAGAGAAGATGAAAAAGATGTCTTGAAATTGGCAAAAAATAAAACAGAAAAAGTGTAGGGATCTAAGCCATATTAAATGCATTAAGAGTTAAGAGCAAAGGGTCTTGGTGAATGATGATGAGATCAACGAAAGGTGGAGAGTTTATTTTTAAAAATTATTAAATAACGAACACAATGGGAACATAATGATAGAAAGAACTGTTAGTATAAATGAGGGAGGAAGTCATGGATACATTCGTAGGATTAGAATGTTGGAAGTGAAAGAAGCTTTTAAAATGATAAAGATTGAAAAGACTTTAGGACCAGATGATATCCGGATAGAAGTTTAAAAGTGCATGAAGGAGATTGGTATTGACTGGTTGACGAAGCTGTTCAACAAGGTGTTGAGAATAAAGAAAATGCCAAATGAATGGAGAAAAATTATTGTGGTACATATTTACAAGAACAAATGAGACATATATAAACTGTGCGAACTATTGAGGGATCAAGCTTATGAGCCATATCATGAAGCTCTATGAGAGAGTGATTGTGCAACGACTAAGGCATGAAACGAGTGTATCTGAAAACCAATTTGGTTTAATGCCAAAATGGTCAATAATCAAGGCTATTTTCTACTTAGGAAACTGATTGAGAAGTTTAGGGTGAACGGAATTTATTGATCTAGAGAAAGCTTATGATAGAGTACCTTGAGACTTCATTTGGTGGGTGTTGGAAAAGAAAGAATTCTCCAAACACTATATCGACTTGGTGAGATATATGTATGATAGAGTGCTAACTAGTGTATGAACAACTAGTGGAGAGATAAGTGAGTTTTCAGTGACAATAGGTCTACAATAAGGGTCAGCATTGAGCCCATACCTTTTTGTCTTAGTTATGAACGACTTAAATAGGCACCTACAGGATGTGGTATCATGGTGCATGTTGTTCGCAGATGACATATTATTGATCAATGATACCTGAAATGACATCAACACAAAGTTAAAACTTTAGAGGGATGCTCAAGAATCCAAAGGTTTTAAAATTAGTCGGACTAAGATAAAGTATATGGAATACAAGTTTAGTAATAATAAGAGTAGAAACGATGAAGTAGTCAAGATTGATAGCCATGAAGTACAAAAAGAACTGCACTATCATTATCTTGAGTCGATAATCTAAGAAAATGGTGAGTTTAAGAAATATGTTGCACACAAAACTAGAGCTGTGTGGGCGAAGAGGAGATGTGAAACTGAAATTTTATGTGATTGTTACATACCAATAAAGCTGAAGGTCAACATCTATAGGACATTTATGAGAACTGCTTTGCTCCATGTGGCAGAATATTGAGCGGATAGAAAACAATATAATCATAGAATAAGTGTAGTGGAGATCAGGATGTTGAGATAGATGAGTGGTAAAACAAGAAGGGATAGAATTCGAAATGAATCCATCCAGGAAGATTTATTAGGTGTTGCACAAGCACGTGATAAGATGAGAGATAGTAAACTTAGGTAGGCTGGCCATGTGTGGCGTCGACTTAGTAGGTGTAGGTGTTGCACCAACACCTATTAGGAGGTGCGTGTTAGCATAGGTGGAAGGATTGAAAAGAGGTAGGTGGCGGGCTTGGATCTGCCTCGCCCGAGCTCCCTCGGGGGCCCAGGTACAATTGACCCCCTTTCGAGCAACCGCCCGGCCTCACGAGCGCATGCCCTGCTCGTGTGCAACATACGGATAGGTATGTCCAACTATAAGAGGATTTTAAAGTGATGAAGAGATGGACTCGAGCACCTACCTCACCGCAATTTTGAGTTTGTGGGATAAGTCCAGGTTATTACCCTCTTAGATCAATGAATGTACGCCCTCCAGCTGTCCAGCAACACGATTTGAATTCGGCCCCCTCTCTAAACTCAATATCTCACTCGGACTTTCTCTTGAAAACTGCTAATGAAATCCAAATATAATGTACTCCTCTTGATGGATTTTATGAGTTAATGGTTCTAGTTTTGGGGGTAGAGTGGTTAAAGAAAATAATAAAAAGTGGAAAGAAAGAAGAGAATAAGAATGAGTGAGTGATAACTTGGTTTAGAAGAAGAAGAAGAAGAAGAAGATAAAGTAGAAGAAGTAAAAGAATGACCCAAAGAAATTTAGGTAGCCTCCTGGCATAACCTCTCCTAAGAGGTATTACCGGAGACAGGGAAAAGCACCAGGCACGAAGCCTTGGTACTCGGAGGATTTGGAAAGTGGAGTTACATGACTGTGCTTATAACTATGTCACTAAACCAAAAAGCCCCCTAAAAGTGATCAAGTGAGAGAAGAAAGTGAAAGTGAAAGAGAAAGAGAGAGAAGGAGATGAAAGTCTCTCACAACCCAAACACTGTGTGATTTGGCAGTTAGAGTAGTGAAATGGTCAGAACTCTAAAGAAAGCTAACTCAGGATGACCCCAACTCGAGTAACCGAGTGTAAGAGAATCAACATCTCTTATGACTTGATTTCACTGTACGAGCTTATGGTTAAAGTAGTAATCCGAGAGTTAGAACCCTAGGGCACTATCTCAAGACGACCCCAAGTAGAGTGCTTAAGAAGTAAAAGAAGCAACAAGCAAAGAGAGAGAGATATAAAAGAATGATGAAATAAAAATAAAGTAAAGTGAATGAAAAATTAATATATGATTTAGAGAGAGAAGAGAGTGCTTAAAGTAAGAGAAATTGAAATGAATGGGGGTCAAGGAATGATGGACCCACTATGATGCGAGTCCGGACTTTAGGGGAAATGAGAGGGTACAAGAGGTGAGAGAATAGAGAGCGTATTGGGGACTAGTGTGAGAATGTGGAAGAGATAGGGAAGTACATGAGGGTAGGGAGGATAGGGTAGTATGGGAGTAGGGGCGGATGAGAGTATGTAATGAAATGGGGGCATATGAGAGTAGGTACAAATAGGGAGAATGGAGTGAGAGAGGGTGCGGATGAGTGTGTAGTGATAGAGGAGCGAATGAGAGTAGGGGCAAATAGGGGTGTGTAGTGAGAGTAGGGGCGGATTGGGAGAGAGGGTGAGATGAGGGCAGATGAAGAGTATGATGAGATGAGGGCAGATGGAGAGTATGGGTGAGGGAGAGGGCGGACGAGGGAGAGAGAGAGAGAGAGTGAGAGAGGGGCGGATTGGGATAGAGGGTGAGAGAGGGGCGGATGCGAAGAATGGAGTGAGAGAGAGGGCAGCTGGGTGTGTATAGTGAGAGTAGGGGCGAATTGGGAGAGAGGGTGAGATGAGGGCGGATAGAGAAAGGGTGAGGGGAGTGGACAGAGAGTAGAGTCAGAAAGAGGACGAATGGGAGAGAAAGAGAGAAAGAGGATGGGAGCAGAGAAAGAGGGCGCATGGGAGAGAGAGTAAGAGAGAGGGCGGAAGGGAGCAGAGAGAGAGAGGGCGGGTGGGAGAGAGAGAGTAAGAGAGAGGGCGGGTGGAGAGAGAGAGTAAGAGAGAGGGCGGGTGGGAGAGAGAGAGTAAGAGAGAGGGCAGATAGAAGAGAGACTAAGAGAAAGGGCGGATGGGAGAGAGAGTAGGAGAGTGAGAGAGGGAAAAGAGAGAAAGAGGCCGGCCCGCCCTAGGTCCGGGTCCAGGTCTTGCATCATAGGTGGGTGAGAGAGGAACGAGAGAGAAAGGGAAAGAGAGAAAGAAAGCAAGAGAGGGAGGGCTCAGACCTGCCCTGGTCTGAGCTGGAGGAGAAAGAGGGAGAAAGAGAGAGAAAGAGAGAGAAGAAAAGAAGAGAGAGAGAAGAGAGAGGAGAGAGAGTGGACCTAGAACGAGCTTGAGCCTAGGTGCACCTTCATCGGTCCCTTGCATGCACATGAGAGAGAGGTCTTAATCTTGGTGGGTCAAGACTAGGGTCCAAGGTTTAGGCGTATGATTTAGGTGTGTTAGGTTGAGGTGTGGTGTATAAGAGTTAGTGTGTATAGTATAGGGTAAGGTGTAAGATAACTAAGGTGTATAGGATAGGCCAGGGTATATGACATACTATGATGTGTGGTATAGGCTAAGGTGTAGGTAAGTCAAGGTGGGGTGTATTGTGTATGGAGTAGGATTGGAAGTTAGGGTATTAGGATGTATGCAGCCTAGGAGTTATAGGGAGTATGGAATTGGGAGTTGGGAATCCTAAAGGAGTTGGGGACTTTGGTGTCTAGGAAGTGTAGGGTTCTAGGGGCTATTTTCTCTCTTTAGGAAATGTTTCTCTCTCCTCTCATCTTGAATCTTGAACTTGAAAGCAAAGTAAAAGAACAAGCTAAGAATTCAAGAATTTCACTCTAAATGCTCTAGTATTCAAAAGTCTAAGAGAGAGTATTACAAATGACTTGGGTTCCTTACATAGAGCAACCACAAAATAAGGGTGGAATAATCCAAAACACCCAAAATTGTCAAAAAAAATATGAATTAAAATATTAATCTCTTTTTTGACCAAATGACCAAAATACCCTTAAGCACTTTGCAACAAATGACAAAACCAACCCTCCATGAAGAGCCTCTTGCCAGTGCTAGGCCTCGAGAGCTTTTACGGATACTTATTATGGTAATTTGAGTGATCAATCATCGTAGAATCAATGCTTGAACTAGTGCGTATATTTTGATACTATTTGATCGTCTTGAAACATATTTTTAAGGAAGAACCCAAAATCCAGCGAGTCCATAAACTTTGTGATTCTTCAACCACTAATCTGGCACGATCCATGGCGTTCCAAGCCTTCATTTCGATCTCAAATTGAAAAAGATACTATCACGATCATTTTGCAGTAAATTTTGTCCATTTTGGTCTTTGTTTGAGCGTGTTCCAATTTTGGGAAGTTGTAAGAAAATGGGATTCCGGAGACCCGAAAATTATATCATTTTCGACCTTAAAATTCGTATCATCCGGCCTCCGTCATACATAAAAATTATATCAAATTGTAGTTCTTCGAAGCACAGTCGCAATGGACCCATACTTCCAACAATCTGACATCGGAATCTTGAGCTATTGCCTCACAAAGATTTGGATGTTTTTCATTACAAAATCTGAATTTTCAGGTTTCGAGCCCATTTTTTCTTTAGAAATTCTCACGTTTTGGGTCACACCATGATGCTTGCCATATGTTAAAATGAGCGGGTTGTCAAGATCTAGCTCTTTTGAGCTTAATTGGACTCAAAACGAGTAAGGTATGAGCATTTGAAAATCATCTCGAAATAAGAAAATATAAGGTTCACCGAGGCTGCACTGCAATAGTATAAAACCCACCCTTTTATATTAAGTTATGCCCAGAATGGTTTCGGATGGTCCTATTGATCCGAAATTTGGTTCCTTGGGGTTTTCGATGTTCCAGATCCAATGGAGGTGGTCTGATAATGTTTTGAGAAACATATAATAGGGATATAGTTATAGGGTCTATTTTCAGCATGAGAGGAACTAGATTTGAAAACCACGTTTCGTCCTGATCATATCAAAACTCGTCAGAATGCGATGAAACTTTGTGGTTGTCGTTAGGGTATCCAAAACTACCCTCCAATGCAGTTTGAGGCCATTCTGACATTTCTTCTGAGGTCATCCAATTTTAGGCTTATTACTACATTGTTCTTGTGGTTTGGCGACGTCTTAGGCACTAAGGGAACCAGGTTACTACAGGCTCTCTCCTTATTCACCCCGTGAATACAAGTACGTAAAAGAATGTGGTAGGAAGTAGTATATAAAGATATGGGGACTTATGGCTTCATTGAGGGTATGATCTTAAATAGAGTAGAATGATGGATTAAGATTTTTGTAGCCGATGCCAATTAATTAAGAAATATATATGATATATATATATATATATATATATATATATATATGAAAAATTCTTTCCAATGCCTATAGGCAAAAATGAACAGTGGTTTAGCCTACCCTCATCACCGTCCAAAGTTCTTCGTACGGTCACAATTGTCAGGTAGTATTTCCTTTTTTTATTTTTTGCCTACAAATCGAAATAGCCTAAAATTTGGCGTGTGTGTGCAACTTAGTTAGGCACACCAAATAAAAATATAAAAAAAATTAATTCCTAAAAATAATTGATCAAAATAAATCCAAAATTTTTCAGGGGTATTTTGGTCAATTTTTTCATATAAAATATTTTTTTGATATTTTTCATAGATTCAACTATTTTTTATGAACAAACACACTAAATTTTGGATTATTCTGATTTTTAAAATAAAAATAAAACACTACCAGACAATCATGACCGTGTGATGAACTTTGGATGGTGATGAGGGTAGGCGAAATCGCTGTTGATTTTAGCCTATAGGCGCTTTGTAGTATCTTCCTATATATATATATATATATATAT
>NW_006497083.1:74711-92665 GCF_000471905.2 Amborella trichopoda
AACTCGGCGTTTTTTAAAACGCTGGTTCATACACATGTCATAATCAATGGTAAAAATTGATTTTAGGGGCTTTCCACGCCCGAAATGCTTCCCAAACGACGTTATGAGGTGAGGAGGTACTTTCTCTCGTTAAGTCCTTGGCCTTATAGAGATTGTGTCCTTTTGAAAACTCATTGAAATTTATGAGATCAGCTCTTTGACTAGAGAAATATTTTGGCCCTCCTAGTCATATTTATTGCAGATAACGACCAAGGTTTGGGTAAAGATGTGCAAAAAATTAACAGAGCTAAACACATGTACTTATTTGGTTTGGCAATTTTTTTTTTTTGAATCTATATGGTTTGACAATATTATATATCCACAACTCATCAAACATCTCTTCCACTAATAAGAAAACTGCCACGCGAGAACTCCATCTCCCGTTCAAAAAAAAAAAAAGCCAAAAAAAAAGAAAAAAAGAAAGAGAACTCCATCTCATGAGCCCTAAAATATAATTTTTTTCTGTCTAGAATATCCACCCAAAGGTTAAAAGAAACTGATCATTTTTTTTTTTTTTTGCTTGTATCCACTTTCTCGGTTAGCAAAGCTTTTATGCAGCGAAATCAAAGAGGACAGCGACGTGAGGCCCACTTTTACTGTACCATTCATTTAAGATCTGTTTGACAACTGGAAACTTCTTGTTATCTAGAAACTGAAAGTTCCTACTGCCTGTGATGCTGGATAATTTAGATACTCGTATTGAAAAATACTGTGTTCGGTAATCTGTCTGGAATTTAGAAGGAGCCTCGCCATTTTATAATAATTCATTATTACTTCGTACCATTGAAACTATTTTTTTGGAAAAAAAAAAAAACTTCTTGGGCAATATTATCACATTTCTTGAGAGTATTAAAGTATAACACGTGCACTCTTTTGAACTAACAGGGAGCCCATGAGTATTGAAATATAGAGTGAAGCCCGCTATATCAATTTAGTGATAAATAAGCGCAGGTACCAAATCATATCAACCTCAATACTTTAAGAAACTATAGCTCCAGATCTTTACAATTTGTTTCTCAACCTCTTTAGGATGCAAAGACAAATACATCGATGAATGTAGAACCAGAAATCACTAGTAGATGTAAAAATTACTGAGAAGTTAAGAAATCACAAAGGAATTACAAGAACAAAAAAGTTGTAATTGACAGGAAAAATTATGGAAACGTTTTCTTGAGTTTTTGAACAAAAAGGCTAAGAGAACAATAAAAGAACTAAATCGACACTACATATTCCTAAAAAAATAGATAAATTTCTTACGATATGGATCGTAGGTTAGAGAGAGAGGGAGAGAGAGAGAAGAATGGTTACCTGTTTGAAGACATATTTTCATTATGATTAGTTTGTCCCAAGGAACTATTGCCCGTCAGTTATTAATCATTAAGAAACCTCAAGCCCTAAAAAAGTTATGTACCAAGTAAGGTTTCCTATCCAACTAAGTTTTGTTAACATATCTATTAGATTGTCATCAATATGAATTTTCTCCTGTAAAATTCTTTCATCTTCTACTGCATCATATATTGAACATCTATATAATTAGTCTTATCATGAAAAGTTGGATTCCTTGCTAAAGTACATGACCCTCTGGATATTCAAATAAACTAATATCCCTTTTTAGAGAACCTGAAATTCACCAAGTTATATTTTTAGTCGTACTGCTTCCATAAATGAACTAGCAAGTTGACATATACTCGACCTGTGTAGAAAACAAAGCCACCATATATGACAATCTTCATAATCAGCTAACTGGATACGACCCAAAGAAAAAATATACAGAAGTAGATTTTCTTTTATCTAAATCACTTGCAAATTTATATTGAAGTAACCAACAAGTTTCTAATCTATCCAACTATAACAAATACACTTCTATTGCAAGTTACCTTCAAACAATAAAGGGTCCACTTCATAACGGTCTAATGATCATGACAAATATTTGTCATGTATCAAGGAGTGGGACAAAGTAGCAATGAATATTAGGGCACTAGAAGAAGAGTTGAAAATGAACTTAATGTTTGGAGGCTTTAAAGACCAACTAGGAGAATGTACAGGAGGATGTGGACATGCAGGTTGATCTGCAGGAGGGAGAGGGGCCACATGGTGGTAGGAACGTCACTAAGGAGGAGGACCGAGGTGGTTTGCTATGTGTTTATATGTGAAATTTTGGCAAAAATATCACTTTCATCCAAGTTCTTTGTGTAGGCACCGTCGATCGGAGATAGAGAAAAAGGTTTTATCAAGTTCTGGACCACCACGAAAAGAAAATGACCTTGTAATCCCTTCTTAGGTGATCCGCTGGCTTTACAAGCTAGAAATCGTTTAAAACTGAAAATAAATAAATAAATAATTAGAAAAATATGAAAAATAGGGGGAGTTTTAGAAATGGATTTTGAACTAGGGGAGATTTTGTAACTAAGTCAATAATAACAAAAATTAAAGTGAAAAAAAGAGAGAGAGAGAGAATCATGGGCCCACTTGCAAGCACATCCGGGTCAGCCCAAATCAGAGTCGTCAGTACAAGGTGACCGTTGCGGTGGTCTGATGAGGAGCTGAATCAGATGCTCTCAATGTTAGATTTGGATTGGAGTCGGAGATTTGGCCTTTGAGGAGATATGGACCGTGATGGACAAATGTACTTAGGATGGTCCTTAGGCTAGGTTTTTGAAGCTTTAGGGTTTGTGTGAGGTGCTCTGTAGGTGTAGGAGGGCCTATAGGGTCTAGGGCTAGGTCGGAGTTGAAACTAGTGTTCCTAGGGTGCAGGGTGTAAAATGGTCTTTTGGAAGGATTAGGAATTTGGGACCAAATGAAACCTTTTCAGGCCCTTAAATAGTATTACGTTGGGGCATTTATAGGAAAACTCTTGCAAAGTTGCGCATGCACTAAAGGGTTAGTCGCATAATGTGTGGGATGTGCCCACTAAAAGCAACCATTTTCAAATATTTTTGGGACATTTCACGGGGTTTTGGGTCTGCGACGAAAAGTCACAAGAGACAAATGTTTTGTTGCACCCAGGAGTTAATACGATAGGTTTTGGACGTATTGAAGGATTTCCATGAGGTTTTGGGTGTGTGACAAAAGGTTATTCTCAAGCGACAAAGTATTGGAAAATCTGGTGAAAAACAAGCTCTATAACAGGACTTTTTGTCGATAGTGTCAAAGGCCGTTAGCTTTCAGTCCACCCAGGAGAGTTTTCCGGCTTCTCGTAATGAGCGCAGCACAGCAAAGGGTGTTTGTGCCGAAGGAGGCGTTGGAGAATCGGTTGTTTGTTCTGACTCTATGGTCAGCCCGCCGAATCTCTTTCTTAACGATTTGAAAGGAGAACGTCTCGGTCCTATTTCATCAAGTATCGCTGTCAAGCACTTGTTTCATGCTATAGATTTGTAAGGTTCTTCAAGTCCGAACTTCTCGAGTGGTCCGGGGAAGAAGTTATTTAGGTCTCCTTCTTGGAATCGGTGTTCCAACACCTTCTCATAGAATCATAAAATTCGGTGTTGATATGCTTGGGCAAGATGTGCCGCTTTCAATCTCCTCTCGTCTAGCCCACTATATATATAAAAATGCTAAGATTAGCCCACTAACTCATATGAACATATGAGTCCAACGGTCGAGATTGAATCTGGGCCGATCTAACTATCAAGACCTCATTTTATATTTTAATTTTAATTTTTTTTACAAATCCAAATAACTTGAAATTTTAAGCATCCACTCTTCTCATCAAGACGCACCTAATAAAAATATTTAAAAAATATTTCACAAACTAAATTGATCGAAATACCCCTAAAGTATTCAGGGGTATTTTGATCAATTTATTTACTGCAAATTAATTTTTTGATATTTTTATTAGATTCTCCTATTTTTGAAGAATACACGTCTTAAATTTCAAGTTATTTAAATTCGTAGAAAAAAACAGTAAAATTTAAACATGAAATGACGTCGTTACCATCAGATCGGCGGAGATTCAATCTGAACGTTGGGCTCATATGTTCATATGAGCTAGTAGGCTAATCTCAGCATTTTCTCATATGAACATATGAGTCCAACGTTCAGATTGAATCTCGGCCGATCTGACAATCATGGATGTCTGACAGTGCTTGAATTTTTTTTATTTTTTTAAAAATCCAAATCGCTTGAAATTTTAATTGTGCGTTCTTCTCATTAAGGCGCACCTAATAAAAATATAAAAAAAATCATTCGAGAAAAAAATGACTAAAATACCCCCCCAAATATTTTTAGGGATATTTTGGTCAATTTATTTCATATAAAATATTTTTTTGATATTTTTCGAACATTCACCTTTTTTTATAAACACAATTCTAAAATTTTAAGTGATTTGAATTTGTAAAAAAATAAATAAAATTTAAATACTACCAGATTTCCGTGATCGTCAGATCGGCCCAAATTCAATCTGGGCCGTTGGGCTCATATGTTCATATGAGCTAGTGGGCTAACCCCAAATTTTTCCTATATATATATATATATATATATATGGTAATTGATAGAATGAGTTGTGAATGGTGGATTTATGTTTCTAGTATTTCTAGCATGATATGTTGTAGGCATTTGTAGGTCTAATGAATGAAAAGATGCCACAAACAATCCTAACTGATCTTGAGCAGGACTTGGGCTCTAAAAGAAGCAACCTATAAGGAAGTCCCCAACACTAAACATGCATTTTGTATATGGCACTTATTATTAAAATTATCTGGTTGGTTTTCGTTCCTCCTTGGTAAAAGATAAAACGATTCTTGGGTTCACGTTTTCCCTCCTTGGTAAAAGATAAAACGATTCTTGAGTTCACAAACTCTGCTTAGTGAATTGATAGATCATGTATAAGAAATAATGATCTCAATGTCTTCCTTGATATTTTGATATATTGGCATTTTATTCTTTATTATACTTATTTTTCTCTTTTTTGTAGTCGACAGTTGTTATTGAGATGAGAGATGTAGTGAGTCAAAGACGTTAGATGCAACAAAAGTCCAATAATGTAGATGTTCGAACAATGTGCCCTTTCGAAGACCATGCAGCACAGGTCTGAACTCTTTATGCATTTTCTAAGATACAAGAAAAAATTATTTCGTCTTTCCAATATTTGACATCTAGAAATGATGATGACATCTAGAAATGATGATAGAACCTATGAAGTGACACACTTTTCCAAGAAAGAAAAAGGGTGAAAAGTTTCTTTGATGGTTGAAGATAATGTTATGAATTACAGTTGTAAAGCGTTTAAGTTTACAGATATCATTTGCATTTGCAGGCATTCTCTTAATGTTCTCTTCAAGGAAAATTTTATTCAAATTCCAGATCGATATCTGCCAAAACGTTGGAGGCGCTCTACATCATTGATATCAAATGTTAGCTCGAGCACATCAGCTGCATATGTTGAGCGTGTCCAAACTATACAATAATTAGCATCAACAATTGGTACAAAAGGAACAAGAATTGATGATTGTTGCAAGTTCATTATGGAGCAATTTTCAAGAATTTTGGAACATGTTGAAGAAGTAGAATGCATGAGGTCTCCTATGGTTGATGAAACATCTAATGCAAGTCTAGCAACTGAAAAGGATGAAAATAGACTTCATTGTGAAAGCATCCATATAAAAAACTATGTTCAGTCTATCACAAAAGGGCGGTCTCCTGAAAAAAGGTTAAGCCCCATATTGAAGTAGCCAAGAAACTCAGATATTGTAAGGTTCCTTCACGTGGCCAAACTGGCTATGATTACAGGAATAGTCCATTAAGAAGAGGTTAATTTAGTAGGTAATCATTATATGTTAGAGAACAACCATTCTTGGTGTGATGTTGACACAATTTTGGGGCTAGAAATGCTACTTTGCATATGAGATGTTTGAACATTTACATGTGCTAACTTTGTAAATGTAATTTTGGAGCTGTACATAATGATTATTGTAAGGTTGAAATGTCGATACAATATTGATGTTGTGCATCAAATGTAATGAATATATTTTTACTTGATTAAATGCTCCATCTTTTGGTAATTCACTAATAGGATTTTCAAGCAAAGCATCATTCTTTGCCCCTTTATGGATATATCATTGATGTGTTGAAATATGAAATTGAGGTATGGCAGGCACAGCTGGGCAGCAATTGAGTTAGCGAGTTTTTATTGTGTTATAGGTGGCAATGGGTCGCTGCTGGTTCCCACTAGTTCTAGCAATAATGCTTGTGTCTTTTGTGGTATTGATGACAATAAGTTGCTGCTGATTTGCCCCACCAGTTCGAGTGATAATTTCAGGTATATTACTAAAATCGACAAGGACAAGTACATGTATAACAAATAATAGTTATTTTGCATATTTTCTTTTGGTCTTGTCTTAAACACAACAAACCCATTTCACTGATACCTCGTCTTTGTTTCTAACTTGAATAGATTTGAACAAGTTGGTTTGAAGTTACAGGATCAATATCATTTAACTATTGTGACATGTTATCTGCTACCTGTATAATATTGCAAGAGTTGATGTACTTAAGTGTCTAACATAATTGTTCCTAATATACAATAGAATGGAAAGAGGAGGAGCAGAACATTGCAATTATAGTATTCTTGGTTTATCACATGTCTGTTTAGAGATAAAGATCTCAACTTCTACACTTTTACAACTCAAAAGACCACTATGTCGAGTAGAATCAGCTCCTAAACTGATTATTTATTCACTGCTTATAAAATAAAATGGCTTTTTCAATCTACTTACCATTTCTTGTTTCATTAAATTGGAAGGATGATCATCTCTTCTTCTTTACTGGAAGTAATAATGCAGGGGTTATGGGTACACCATTCCAGCTTTCTGAAAATAGAATAGAACTGCAATTCGCCATGAATCACATAGGTACGAAATACATAGCAGAGAGAAAGAGAGAGATGGTCAAAACACAACTTCCCATTGAATAAGAAAAACTTTATTAATGTAGGCACAAGATAAAATACATTAATTGTTTTAAAAGTTAAGAGAGAGAGAGAGTAAGTGATATCTCCCTTAGCATTGCTTGCATAAAATTCAAATTCGAATTATATGATTACAACTTTGTTACATCTCTCTCTGTCTCTATCAAGAATATTTTTTGGCCTTGAAAATACATGAGCAAGAAGCTCTCACGCCTTCTACTTAATGGCTTTGAAACCAAATATCTTCACCACCACACTTCAAACCAGAGGCTCTACACTCACTGCCCCATACAGTTCCCCATTCAAAATACGCAGAGTAAGCTATGAATCTCCCAATTCTTGATCCTAATTATTCAAGTCTAGCAAGGCAGAGAATTGATCGAACAAATAAAACCAAAACCATTACTCAATAGAATTTAATCCTTTAGTTATGAAAAGAACAAGAAATCATCAAATAAACAAAACCATTACTCCAGCCTTTCCTATCATCAAATAGTTATTATACTGAAAATAACAATTAATCATTCACTTGATCCAAAATTTAATCCTTTAAGTATGAAAAGAATTGCAGAATCAAAGAAAAACTGGAATCAAAACATGAAAAATGGCTGGGGCATATTTTCAAACATTTGGACTCTGAAGAACATTTGGAATCAAAGAAATACTGGAATCAAAACTGTGGTATATTTGGTTACCAAAGCCTAAAGAACACTTACTCTCTCTAAAAATTACTTTTGGATCTCAGCAGAGAGGGCATACAATTTTAGAAAAGGCCCATCTCTCTAAAAATTGAATCAATCGTATCTAAGAAACAAATGCACAAATACCACACTAAGAGCCTTTCGTTGAGAGAGATGGAGCAAGCAGAAAATTGTGTGCCCTCTCTCATTCTTGGTGAGATCCAAAAGTACTTTTTAGAGAGAGTAAGTGTTCATCAAGCTTTGATAACTAAATATACCACATGTTCAGTTATTGTGACTGAATCACAAAAAAATCTCAAAAATTAAATTCTACCTGGTGTGATCATAGAGTAACAAAAAATCCCAAGAATCAACATTGTAAATTGTAGTAAAAAAGTCCCAAAAATAAAACAAAAAGAAAAGAAAAGAAATGGCATTGAGTGTGGCATTCGTACCTCGTGCGATCGGAGATCTCCATAGCTGGGATCACATGAAGGTGAAAATTAGGGTTTTCTTGAGGTAACAACTAAGGTGTCTATCTGTAAAAAAAAAAAATGTGCAGAAAAGCACTTCCATTTTTTCCTAGCATTTTAGCATTTTTTCTGATCAAGCGAGAGAGGGCTGGGGAGGGCAAGGCGAGAGAGATCAGGTGAGAAAGGATAAGGGACGGCAAGGAGAGAGATAAAATAGAAAGGCGCGTGAGAGAGGAGAGCGAGCGGAGGCCTAAATTTTGAAATTTAAAGTATGATTTTTTCAAATTTGAAGTAAAAGTCACAAATACCCTTCAATAAGTTTTGGTGCTCAAATAGTATAGGGGCAATAAAAGAAGTTCAAAACTTTTTCGAACTTGAACTTGTTTTTGGAGGTCGTTAATCGTAGAAAATCATATATATATATATATATATATATATATATAGAAAATAGGTGAGCCGGTTCGCTCATAGATTTTTTGTGAGCCGTACGGGTCAGATTTAGTCAACTTAAATGGACGGCTCGCGTAGCTTTTGGGGGTTGAAAATTTAAAGCCAGGGTGTCAGCGATAAAGTTGTTCGGCCTACGAGTAGCCCTGCGAAACCTCTCTCTTCTGCGCGTAAACCTCCCTCCCTCTCTCTTCTGCAAAAATAGGAAAACATCTCTCCCTCTCTCTCTCCTGCAAAATCCTCTTTTGAGGTAAAATCCATACTCTCCCTCTCTCTCTCTCTCCCCTGTAAAACCTCCTTTTGTTTCATCCTGTTTGAAAACCACAAAGAACCAACCCTGCGAGCAGCAACAACCAGCAAGACAACAAGCAACATTCTCTCTCTCTCTCCTGGTCTTCTTAAAAAACCAACCCTGCGAGCATCAACGAACAGCAAGCTGAATGAGGCAAAGCTCTCTGTCTCTCTCACCAGGGCAACAAGACAACGATTGGAGGGTGTTCCTCTATCTCTCTCCACAAAGCACAACAAAGGTATGGATTATGCTTCAAGCTTCATTGCTTATAGTGATTTCAAATTAGAGCTTCTTTTTTTTTTTTGACTTTACATAAGAGCTTTGTATCAATGGCTTTCAAATTAGGGCCTTTTTTTTTTCAATTCACATAAGAGCTTTGTTATTGTATCAGTGGCTTTCAAATTAGGACTTTTTCGGAATGTTGTTTTCTCTCAATTTTTTATCTAACCTATTGTGAGAGTAAAAAGGACCAAATTTTGATGTTAGTTGTTGATTTAAGATGCTAACAAGGTCCAAAATATTTTTTTTTGAATTTTGTGGCAAGTTTCAATTTGTCAAATTTGCCAAGAATGTTTGTGATTTCTTTCTACCAAAAGTTAATGTTCTTAAAGTATTTATAGATCAAACTTGACAAAAACAATCAAATATTAGTTTTGAGTTATTTTAAACCGAACATGGTTTTGTTTTGGACCTGATCATCCGAGGAACCACTGGTGGTTAGCTATCCGACCAGTCGGTTCGTGCGGTTTGATTCAGTCTTGATAACCATGCAAGATGAGGAACTTACTGATTTAGGTATATGTTGAGGGAAATTTATGTACATATCATGGTAAATTTATGGAATTACCCTTCGGGCATAATTTTCGAAATCTTAAAATGATGCCATTCTTCTTTTTTCTTTTTTTTAATTTTGCTATTGGTTTGATGTTGCCATCTATTTTTCCCTAATATCTAGGGCAGTTCAATACCCAAATTATTGGATGGGCCGATTTCTTGGGCGGTGATCCCATATTGGAAACAACAAACTACCTTAATATTCAATATGGTGAGTTTTGAATGGGGTCATCCGATGTTTGCTACAATGAACTACTTTTAAAATATAAGACGAATAAAAAAATGGGTTTTATTATATTAGTAACATTCAACCATCCAATATTTAGAATTTTTGGTTTGTTAATGGTTCAAACATGGTGGAATTGATGTTGCATTGTGAAGTCATACAATTTTGAGTCATGGTTTCTTTTCATTAGGTTTGTTTCCTTTCAATCATGAAGTTTTTTACTTTGTTAATGGTTCAAATAGGGTGAAATTGATCTTGCTTTGTGAAGTCGTACAATTTGGAGTCATAATTGATTTTTTTTTTCATTAGGTTTGTTTCCTTTCAATGATCAAGCACTTTTGTCTATTAATGGTTCAAACAGGGTGGAATTGATGTTGCTTTGTGAATGGTTTGTTATTTTCCAAGTGAGAGCTTTCTATTCATTAGTATGCTCATTGAATTTAAAATTAGGTGTTCAATGAGATGGAAACCTGTAAACATAATTAGTTTTAAACTAGTGATTATAGATTGGACCTGAAATAAGATGTGTTTTGTGTAGGATAATTATAGTACCTAAGATGGACATCACCATTTCAAAAAGTGTGACACCACCTATACTGTTAGACGATGACAACGTTGGGATAATGTACACCCCATGGAGATTGATCCCTTGCTTGCAACCCCCTCCCCCAATAAGTTCACAAATTTCAAAAACGGGGAATGTGCGTCCTCATCCAAGGGGTCAGAAATAGAGGAACCCCAAATAGGAATGATATTTAGTGCTGAAAATGATGCATATGAGTTTACAAGGTTTATGCATTGGTGCATGGGTTTTGTATTAGAAAGGGAAGTACTCACAACAATAAGGATGGACAAAGAATTGATAGGGAATATAAATGTTCAAAAGAAGGATTCCACAAGGAGAAGGAAGTGTTACGTAAGAAAAATTGTCCTCAGACAAGGTGTGGTTGTGCAGCGAAGATGTCAATAACCATAAATGCTAATAATGAGTGGGTTGTTTCACCGTTTGTTAAGGAACACAATCACGACCTTGTAACTCCGAGGAAAGCTCGACTCATCCGATCGCATCGCACAATATCAGATGCGACAAAGATAATGATAAACTCCATGAGCTCTGCTTTGTAAAGTCTCGGAATATCTATGATATATTTTTAGAGCAGGCTGGAGAGATTGATAATATCCCTTGCTCACAAAAAGACATTGAGAACCAATTAGGAAATAAGAGATTCAAAGGGGAAGATGACAATCGTGCAATGCAATGGTTAATCGATATGAAAATATCGAATCCACCTTTTTTCTATAAGGTGAAATTAGATGAACAAAATCATATTGTCAGCCTACCATGGGTAGATGCCATGTCAAGGGTGTTCTACTACTATTTCTCGGATGTAGTTACTTTTGATACCACATATAAGACAAACTCTTTTAGCATGCCCTTTGCTCTCATACTTGGAGTGAATCGCCACTTTAGCACAATATTTTTTGGGTTTGCACTTTTATTTGATGAGAAGGTAGATTCCTTTGTATGGGTATTTGAAAATTGGCTAGAGGCAATGGGTGGACGCCAACTGGGCATAATTATCACATATCAGGATCCTGCATGACCGCTGCAGTGAGACAAGGTTTGAATAGAAGCATACATCATTATTGTAAGTGGCACATACTTTCAAAGGTTAAAGAAAAATTGTGTCATGTCTTGCGAAGGAGTCCATCTTTTATAGAAATATTCAGGAACTGTATAATGAGGTCAACTAAGGAAGAATTTGAGTCATAATAGAAATCTCTCATTGAGACATATGATATTTATCAGAATGAATGGCTTAATAGATTGTATAGATGTCAAAAGCAATAAATTGATGCATACATGGCAGATGCATTCACAGCCGGTATGTCATCGACTCAAAGAAGCAAAGAAATGAATAAGTATTCAAATATTATGTGACTTCCAATACCAGCTTGCGCATATTGTTAGAAACTTCTGTAAAGGTGCATGATAAAAAACTTCTTAAGATGAGAGAAAATGACTTAAAGAACAGCACAAGTACACCTGTTTTGAAGATCACATGTGGCATGGAGGCTCATGCTTCGAAAATATATACACACAAAATTATGAAGTTGTTTAGTAAAGAAGTTGTAAAAGGCATCAATTACACATTATTGAAGAGAATGGCACAATCGCAATCTTCAAGGTATCAAACCATGGAACTGGAACAAGGGCTATAATGTAGAGTTCAATAGTCACAAGCAAACTTCTTTCTATTCTTGCTACATGTATGAGAGGCTAGGTATTATTTGTAGGCATGGGATTAGGGTCTTGATGGTGAGAAATATTTTTGAAATCCCATCGCATTACATAATGAGGAGGTGGACGAAGGATGTGATGGCAGGTGTTGTACTTGATGCCAATGGGAAACAAATTCAAGGTACTTCTGATCTACCCCATTCCATTTGTTTTAATGAAGTTAGTCAAGCCACTAGAGTACTTGCAGAGCATGCGGCAGACTTTGGACAAGTCCACGCATTTATAATGTCTGAGGTAGCAGGTACAGTTGCAAGGGTTGAGGACAAGATCAGGGAGGTCGTAGATCCAGATGGTGGTATTAGAACCACTTCCTGCAGTCATACTGAGAATTATAGCAAAAACGTTGAGTTTGAAGGACATGCATGCCATAACATCCTTGAACCCCCCGAGCACGAACAAATGGGAGACCTACCAATGATATTTATGTATCTCGGACTGCGATAGAGGCAGAGAAAACAAAAGCAAAAAATAAGGAAGCTACGCGAAAGTGGGCAGCTTGCAAAGGGAGTGGACATGACAGATGAAATTGTCTATCTCTCATAAAAATTGTCTATCTCTCATAGTTCAAAGTATGAATGAACTGTTGCTCAATCTTTCATACTTTTTGTGATCTTTTTTTCCTTCCCTTTGTGGTTTTAATATTAATTCTTTATTGTTAAATATTTGAAATGGGTTTTTTTCGTTTAGGTCAAATGTCATTATAAGACGCACAGATGGGTCATTGGAGCATGTGGAATATGATGAGTAATAGTAAGCATTTTTTGTGTTTTGCATTGTACTCAATAAACAAGTCCTTTAATTGATTTGAAATTTTTATGCATGTGTGGTTGTTAATGCAGTATCGTATGTGTTAATGAAATATTAATTGTTTTAGATACTCTAGTCAAATAATATCTTTAGTGAAATAGTTGATTGATATTCATTGTGGTGATATTCATTTTAGCATTACTGACATCCCTATATTTGTAAAATGGGATGTAGTTGGACTGTTCTGAAATTGATTATTCAATTTGACTTTGAGTTTTTCTTGTCAGTTTGAAAGTGCACTAGATCCAAAGTTTCCCAGACACCTTCTGGTTGAACAATGTCAGGTGTGCCTCAGGTTTACCTATCAAATCTCTTCTTTAGGGATTTAGTCCTAAAGAAGAGAAACCCAGTAATCTATATAATTCATCATACTGATCTATATGCTGCATTTAATTACACAGTCTTTCTAACTATTCTCTTTCTTTTGCTATCTTTTTTTTCGCCTTTAGTTTCTAATAAAATTTATTAAAAAATGCATTTGATCAACTGTTCAGCTACCCAACACCATGAAAGACTAGTTTTAGCTCTCAAGGACTTTTTGTGCTAATGGCGAGAACTTACTGTGATTCTTTTCTTTGTCACCGTGGTTATGGAAGGGAGAGAGATATTTGCAGTTTTATCGAGTGGCTCAATTGTTTGAGCTAGTTTACTAAAATGCTTTGGGCACTTGAGCCACCTAGTACATTAGGAATGAACTTCCACAAAACTATTTGGTAAATGTGATGTACAAAATCACGAGTGGTATGTGCTCATTGCTCTCACTCTCACTTCTACACATATTGCAATTGTTTTCCAATTGGAGACTCCATCTTTGGATCCTATCATTAGTGATAAGCCTATTTTAGTAGGCCAAAAATAGGCCCCGGGGTGAATTGGGCTCTTCCATATGGCCTTTAGAATATGATTTCTAATCCCATTTTCTCTAATTGCATTGTGTGAAATTGTATTGCATTCTACTGCTGTCCCTTGTTTACTATATCGCTTTATGGCCAGGTCGCAACCTCACGAAGCAGACAAGGCAATGATTGAAATCAAGAAGCAGTATGCTATTTTTTATGCGAAAGTTTTAAGTTCACAAAATGTGGTTACAATATATATGTACTTATAATGGCTTCGTAATGGCTTGTCTTTGAATTTCACTCTCTCAGACCTTCGAAATGTTTGAAGGCTTCTTGTAATGGCTTGACTTTGAATTTCTATCATTGGTTGGTTTGTGCCCAATGCTAATTTGTTATTGCACAGCAAGCAGAAGTGCTTGTTGCTCATCCCATCTTCGATTTAGGTTTTCCTTTATACCATATACCACTAAATCATTGGTTTATTTGTCTATTTCCACTTCTGATCCCTAAATGAATCCATTCTAACTTTTCTTTCAATTTCTGAATTCATACCAATTGAAAGATTTTCAGCTACAAACAACGGCTGAAAACACATGGTAACCTTCAAGAACACAGAGACAGGGGCCCTCTATTTTTCTCATTATCTTTAGACGTAAATTATAGATGCTTGAACTCTCGCTCGCTATCAAAGCACAATAAAAAACCAATACATAATGTCCTTGAGATAATATCTTTGAATTGGAATTGCATAGCAAATAATACATGTTTACATTATCAAAAAAACCCTTTTGCTACTTTCAACTACAACATTTTCCATAAAAGGAGAATAAGTTAAATTCCACAATGGGAATAATTATATTAGTAAAAAGGCAACCCTTAGTAAAAAAAACAATTTCAAGTTAGAAAGTATCACATGTTTCTAATGAAAAATATAAAAATAAACAAGATGAGAGCAAGCAAGCACACATTTATTATACACAAGAAATACAAAAATTGTTACTAACGTGCAAAGGTACCTAAGTAAGAATTTATGCATGTGCCCTATGTCAACGAGTATCGCATCATACCCCAACACTTGTTTCTTGATTGACCATGACACGTTCTTCTGATTCTTGTACTGGATTCCACTGTCGTGTATTGCGATGTCTTAAATTGACATTTTCTACAGTGCCAATATATTCATCACACCATTGGAAGAACCCACATATGGGACATCTATAGTACAGCCTGTTCGGGTTACTTTGGCTTCTTGATGCTATCTTAGCACAATCTATACTGCACATTGGGCATTGTCGAGTTGTATACCTCAATTACTTGTAGAATGAAATGACATTGTTAAGGCCTACAATAATCATATCAATACCACACTCTGAAGGTCTAAATAAGTTCGGATTTCAAGCACATCATAACATTCATTGCAAATATGTCAATAATAATTTTAACAATAACCATGACAACAACAACAATCATCACCACCTCTATCATCACCACCTCTATCGTGAGGCCCAAAATACTCCACAGAGCAACATTAATTCCACCTTGTTTGAACCATTAACAAACCAATATTCTTGATGATGAAAGGAAACAAACCCAATGAACAAAACGCAATCACTAATCAAAGCAACATTAATGGATGCCATCCGAGTTTAAATTTATTTATTTTTCAAAATATGACTTCACATAGCAACATCAATTCCGCTCTGTTTGAACCATTAACAGACCAAAAAGCTTCATGATTGAAAGGAAACAAACCTAATGAAAAAAAATTAATCACTTAACAGAGCAACATCAATGGATGCCATTCGAGTACTATAAAAAAAAAAAAAATACTCCAAATTATATAACTTCACAGAGTAACATCAGTTCCACCCTGTTTGAACCATTAACAGACCAAAAAGCTTCATGATAGAAAAGAAACAAACCTAATGAAAAAAAATCAAACACTTAACAGAGCAACATCAATGGATGCCATTCGAGTATTTTTAAAAAAAAATTCTCCATATTATGACTTCAGAGACCAACAACAGTTCCACCCAGTTTGAACCATTCACAGACCAAAAGGCTTCATGATTGAAAGGAAACAAACCTAATGAAAAAAAATCAATCACTTAACAGAACAACATCAATGGATGCTATTCGAGTATTTAAAAAAAAAAAAGTCTCCAAATTATGATTTCACAAAGCAAGATCAAATCCACCCTGTTTGAACCATTAGCAAACCAAAAAGCTTCATGATTGAAAGGAAACAAACCTAATGAAAAAAAATCAATCACGTATCAGAGCAACATCAATGGCTGCTATTGGAGTATTTTAAAAAAAAAATTTCTCCAAATTATGACTTCACATAACAACATCAGTTCCACCCTATTTGAACCATTAACAAACCAAAAAGCTTCATGATTGCAAGGAAACAAACCTAATGAAAAAAACCAATCACTTAACAGAACAACATCAATAGATGCCATTGGAGTATTTAAAAAAAAATAAAAAATTCTCCAAATTATGACTACAGAGCAACATCAGTTCTACCCTGTTTGAACCATTAACAACCAAAAAGCTTCATGATTGAAAGGAAACAACCTAATGAAAAAAAATCAACCACTTCCCATAACAACATCGATGGATGCCATTCGAGTATTTTTAAAAAAAAATTCTCCAAATTATGATTTCACAGAGCAACATCAATTCCACCCTGTTTGAGCCAATAACAAACAAAAAAGCATCATGATTGAAAGGAAACAAACCTAATGAAAAAAAATCAATCACTTAACAAAGCAACATCAATGAATGCCATTGGAGTATTTAAAGAAAAAAAGCTCTCCAAATTATGACTTCACAGAGCAACATCAATTCCACCCTGTTCGAACCATTAACAAATCAAAAAGCTTCAAGATTGAAAGGAAACAAACCTAATGAAAAAAAATCAATCACTTAACATATAACATCAATGGATGTCATTCGAGTATTTAAAAAAAAAAAATTCTCCAAATTATGACTTCACAAAGCCACATCAATTCCACCCTGTTTGAACCATTAACAAACCAAAAAGCATCATGATTGAAAGGAAACAAATATAATGAAAAAAAATCAGTAGGTTCTAAATTTCATGTTTCAAGCATTCAACTTTTTCAAGCATCTTGGTTTTTAGCAGGACATGAGCAGAGTCTATATATAGGCATGACTTTTTTTTAAAAAAAATGTTAACTTGGGACCTCTCGAGCCTAAGGTTCAACCACACTGGAAGACTCCATAAAATAGTTGGACTCCATTGCTAGTAATCGAGTCCACGATGAAATGAATTAGAAATAAACAAAGCAAACTGGTGTCCCATTTTCTTATGAGAAGGATTTTTCACCAAAAATCACAATAATCCGAAAACTATAACGAGGTTGAGATATCTCACGCCAACAAGTAATAAAAAAAAAAAATACTACTACATATGATATAACAAATATGTTTCAAGGAATCAAATCAATTCCTTTTTCTAATTTTTCATTTGAAGGCCACAAATATGAAGATGCGAATCGCATCTTAAATCAACAACTAACAAAAAAATTTGCTTCTTTTCACTCTTACAATAGGTTAGATAAAAAATTGAGAGAAAACAACATTTCGAAAAAGCGCTAATTTGAAAGCCACTGATACAATAACAGAGCTCTTTTGTGAATTGAAAAAAAAAAAGGCCCTAATTTGAAAGCCACTGGTACAAAGCTCTTTTGTAAAGTCAAAAAAAAGAAAGCCCTAATTTGAAAGCACCATAAGCAATGAAGCTTGAAGCATAATCCATACTTTTGTTGTGCTCTGTGGAGAGAGATAGAGGAACACCCTCCAATCATTGTCTTGTTGCCTTGGTGAGAGAAACAGAGAGCCTTGCCTCATTCAGCTTGCTGGTCGTTGATGGTCGCAGGGCTGGTTTTTTACGAAGAGCAGGGGAGAGAAAGAATGTTGCTTGTTGTCTTACTGGTTGTTGCTGCTCGCAGGGTTGGTTCTTTGTGGCTTTCAAACAGGCTTAAGCAAAAGAGGGTTTTGCAGGGGAGAGAGAGAGAGGGAGAGTCTGGATTTTGCCTCAAAATAGGGTTTCGTAGGAGTGAGAGGGAGAGATGTTTTCTAT
>NW_006497083.1:108351-127754 GCF_000471905.2 Amborella trichopoda
GTACGTAGTATAACGTAAGTAAGTAAGTAACGTAAACTAAATAAACGTTAAATAATAATAATAACTAATAACTAACTACGTACTACGTAGTAGTTAGTATACTTTTATGTAAAATATTTTTTTAAGATTTTTTGGTGGATTCGCCTATTTTTGAAGAACACGCCTAAAATGTCAAGTGATTTGGATTTGTAGAAAAAAATTTAAAATTCAAACACTGCCGGACATCCGTGATCATCAGATCGGCCTAGATTCAATCTGGACCGTTGACGCATTTAGCTTATCTACACTAGCTGCGCACTTTATCTTTTTCTATATATATATATATATATACATATATATATATATGTATGTATATATATATATATATGTATGTATATATATATATAGTGAGAGAGAGAGACACAAACATGGCAATAGACAACTCAAGCTCCCACCAAAAATAATACATATATATATAGTGAGAGAGAGAGACACAAACATGGGGCAATAGACAACTCAAGCTCCCACCAAAAATAAAACCACTATGAAGATATCCTTGTGTGTCACATCAATTTTGCTAGAGTTCTCAAACTAGTGCTCTAAAATTCAGACCAGTGGGTCAAACCAATGATCTACCAACTCTGAGCCAACTCGTAACAGTTTGATCTGGCTCGCTAGTTCAAGCGGTTTCCTTACAAAGTTTTAAAAAATAAAAAATAATTTTTTTTTAAAAAAAGATGAAATTGTAGAAGAAAAATTCGAAAGAAAAGAAAAAGGAAGCTAAATTTTTAGGGTTTTTTTTTGAGAAATAAATTGTCAAGTTTTTTTTTCAGTTAAAAAAAAAAGAAAAAAGAAAATGACAGTAAAATCATGGAATTTTATTTTTCTTTATTTAAAAATATAGATATGAATATGTTTAAATCATCATTTCCCAACCAACTAATGTTAGCTGCATGAATCCTAGTCCGCCATTCTGCTCTATTAAGGGTCATACCCTCAATGAGGCCATAAATTCCCATATCTTTTCTCACTACCTCCAATCATGTCCATCTAGGCCTATCACTTTCCCTTTTTGAGCCTTCCACTTGAACTAACTCGTACCACTTAAGTCTATTATCTCTCATCTTATCGCCTATTGGTTAGTGCCAAACCTAAATTTTCTCGAGTGTATTCATTTTGAATTCTGTCCCTTCTTGTCTTGTCACTAATCCATCTACACTCATTCTATGGGTTTATTGTTTTTTGACCACCCAACATTCCTCCCCATGGAGCAAAGATGGTCTCACAACTATCTTATAGAACTTGCCCTTCAGCTTCATTGGTATGCGTTGATCACATAAAATTCCGATTGCACATCTCTGCTTTGCCTACCCAGCTCTAATTCCATATACGAAAGCTCCCTCAATCTCTTCATTTTCTTGCATTATTGACCCAAGATATCAAAAGTGCGTTCTTTTTGGTATTTCCAAGCCATCAATCTTAACTACTTCCTCATCTCTACTCCAATTATTACTAAACTTGCATTCCATATATTCTGTAATTAAACATATTGCAAATCATTTGAAATTCAGAACATAGGCTATTTTGATAGATCTGAGCACAGTTTTTCCAAAACCTCTGATTTTTAACACAAAGTTTCAATTGGCTGAGAGACATATTTTGAGACAAATTTTACACAAAATAGATATGAAATAAGAGAAAGCAAGCTAAAAAGATAGATTTGAAAAGAACATTAAAAAACTAGTGAAAAACAGAACCGAGCATGAAAATCCAAATCAGTACAAATGTTATATGAAATGATGAAATAGTTATTCTAGATCTATGGAACACTAGAAAAAGAAGCCTTTGAGACAAACTTTGAAGAAAGTGCAGCAAGATGAGGTAGAAACTCAAGAAAAGGCGAATTAGGGTTTGACCTAAAAAAGAGGAGTTTTGATCTCTCAATATCACCCAAAATTTGTTTTGATCTAAAAATGTTTATAGGGCTATTGTAGGTCAATGAGAGAGGGAACAATTTGGGAGAAATTTGAGAGAATTTGGCGACGCAATGAGACAAAATTGAAAATTTTTATATTTTGGTTTGTAAAGCGAAGAAAAAAAAGGAATTTGTCAAAGACGACCGATAATTTGAAAGAACCGCTTGGTTCTATGTCAAATTGGATGAGTTCTGGAAAACCGGTCCAAATCCCCAATTCTGTAGGGGACCCGAACCTATCCCCACTGAAAACCAATCCATCTTGAGCGATTCCAAGACGGATAACTAATTTTTAAAATATGGTTCTCAACTGCAAAATTTGAAAACTACAACCATCAATAAAACTTGTTAAGAGTTATGAGAGTCAAAAACTTCAATAATGAACTACTCCATAATGTCATGACATCTCAACAGGATATTAGCATACACTCTTAGAACAGTTGATTTGAGCCATCCCAATGGCAATTATAATTAATTAACTAGATTTGGATAACTACATGTGGAGAGAATCATGGGAGTGGGGACCTCTTTAAAAAGAGGGTTGTAAGAGGGTTGTAAAGAGGGAAAGTGGTTGGTTGCACGTAATAGTTCCCAAGACTTCGAACCTCTCTCTCTGAAAAGTGTAGGAAAGACCCAAGTTCGTTTCTATCGTCGCTTTCCAAGAAACCCTAACAACAAACCTCTCCGGGCAAAAGTGAAAACTATCGGGCCATCCATCGAGGCTTGGGATTTGCATTGTGAATCATCTTCCTGATTTTTAGTAATTAAAAGATGTAGAGATAAGGGGGAGACATCGAACTCTCGACGAGTGAAATGGAGCAATCAATTTCAAAAAGGGAAATTAGGCATGTAACCTCTGTTTGATCCTTGTATTTTTTAGTTTTGTAATTATTTCTGCTGCATGGGGATGCCTACAGTATCTACTATTGGTGTATGACATTGCCACACGTGAGTGGCACGTCTGAAAGGGCAGACCCCTGACCCCCAATGTGTTACATGAGCGAACCCCACTTGTGGCCATGTCACATTTGTTTGCAGCACACGTTTGCCCCCTTGAGGCCACACAATTTTCTACACAGCCATGAGCATCCACATTCTGGTGTGGCCATGGCTGTACACACTGTTGGTGCCGCTATGGCCGAATGCACTTTTAGTGTATACAGACTTTAAATGCGGTCGCCGCCGTACTAACTTTTGATGAGGTCGCCGCACACAGAGGTTTTCATGGTGCGGCTGCAGCCACAGGTGCAGCCTCAAACTTAAAATGAGGATATCTTTGCCTCCAGGTGTCAAAATAGGACAAATTATATATGTTTTCGGGGTAGCTCACGAAGCCGGATGCAACCATCAAGATCCCACTTGCTAATTCTGCTTCTAAAGCCCTGATTTCAGCCAAAAACTCTTGTATGCGTTCACATCACTCTTTTTCGTGCAGCATATGAACCCGCCATGTTGAACCAATCTGATTCTGGGGGTTGCTATGGGAATTGACCATCATTAGATTGCACTTTTAGTGGGATTTTTTACCAAGAATGCAAATGCTCAATTGATGACAAGAGTTGGGTGTCGAGCCTCTAAAATCTTACTTGATGAAGATTACTAGCACTGGCTAGAATAGCTGTGCAAAATCTTCTATGCAAATATTTTGACTAACGCAATTCTCGAAGACTCATGAGAGTGCAAGTTTAAATGATACTTTATGTGATTGTGTAACCATGCATAAATAAACAAAATCATCCATGTGATTGTCATCTTCTCTTTGTTTCTTCACAGACATGGATTGCTAAGGCATCATAAGGATTTCGTCCCTAGCATCCTCAAAGGGGAATATTAGATGGTGGGAGATTTCTCGATATTTGTATTTTCCAGTACCGATTGATAAGCAACTGGTATTGGAGAACCTAAACATCAGCGTGGGACTCCCCTCCTAGCCTTACATCTTTGGTTTGCTAGCACCTCAAATACCACATTGCGCACTCATGTGGGCTGTTTAATGTGTAAATATATGTCGCCAAATGTCTCCAAGGCAGAGCACTTGAGGAAAAAGTATCACAGAAATCTGACATGAGTGCTCCTAGCATCATTTTAAGTGATAGGCAATAGTTGGTATTGCATTCTGGTCACATTCTAATTCATAGGAACCAAAAAGAGGTATTGATGATACATTTTTGCAGCGTCACTAATATCAATATTTGGGGTTTTGAGACAGGGCATCACTCTGTGAATGATAGCAACACCATTATGTTTACTAAGGTGGGTGGGCCCAGTGGCATTGACAAACACAAAGTAAACCTAGTGGCAACATTCCCAGGAGGAACGAGGATATGGAGGTTGAGGGTAACAATAGAAAAATGAGGTGAGGCAAGCTAAGCGCTCCAAATGAAAAAGTTAGCCTTGACTTAATGCGATTGTCTGTTCCGGTTAGACCATCTTGCTTTATTATATGCGCCATGCTCTTAAGACGAGGACGAGCCCGCTCTCAGTGTCCAGACCCTCTCCGATAGGACATTCTTGTGTTTTGAAATACCTTGTGCGTGACTACTTGTTTTCGTGGGTCTTTCTCATAGATAGATCATTAACCAAAGAGAACATACCTATGTCAAAACCTTGTTCAGTGGTGAAACCTATTAGAAAACTCCTTTGTAAGGTATAGTGATCAAAAGAGCTATAGATATCTTTCACCTAGATATGTGTTCCCTTTAATGTAAAAGCCCGTTACAAATCTCAGTACTTCATCAATTTCTTTGATGAATAGTCGTGCCATCAATAACTACACTTAATGTCACATGAATTTTCTGGGACAATTCTCTCAGGGTTGTGGGAATCGTCACCAGGAAATGGTATCATGTACTCGCAGCATACAGTGTTGCAGAGAGAAAGAATCGTACCCTACTGGACATGGTGTTGTCCACAATAGCATAAGCTAGTGTTTATGTGAGCTCCTCGAAAATGCTCTGCTAACTCTGTATACATCTTGAGTAAAATCTCTGTCTAAAATCCCCTAAAGAAGTTATGGACTATGAAGAACCCATCCTATGTTGTTTTCAATCTTTTTGTGTAATTTTATTTGACAATAAGCTAAATTCAGTGTTACCCAGACACCCCATATTTTCTCTAGTACAGCATGTCAACACGTATCGACACTTGGACACGTGCTGACCGTCTAGACACATGACCGATACACTGTCCATAAGTGTCACCGAAATTATCATTCTGACATGGCGTGTCGACACTTTCACATTACATGTCAATCCCAGTGTCCTCTTTGTTGTATAATGGAAGTGCATTTGTGGGACTTGAACCCATGAGCATTTGAGATGGCATTACAAGTAATAAACACCATGCCATGCATTAACAGTATGCATAAATATGGAATATGTATAACTTATATATTTATTCATTGTATACTAAAGTCAAATGCCATAAATGCCTAACGGTGCATTTATTATCTAGAAAGCAATAATTAAAAAGTAACAATTAAGTACATGTATATCTTTAGGGTGTGGTTTCTATAACGTTGCAACCTTAAACAATCCAAAAAAAGGCACACCTCCAAATTTTATCATAACATGTAATTTGGGTGTAAAAAATTTTTAAGATTTCTGAAATCTATTTTTACATCTAATTATAAAATTTTAAACTCCAAAAATTGTTAAAATCAAGTAGACCTATAAACATATGAAAATCTTGAAAATAGACGGTCTAGATAATGTGCTGCAAGATGCACTATTTTTGGGACTCAAAATCTCGTTTTTTTTGTTTTCAGATTCATACATCTCGATGTTGAGATGTCAATTAGAGGGTTTTTCAACATTAAAACGACCTTCTCCGATAGATTTTTGGGGTGCATATTATTTATAAAAAGGCCGGTGGGACTAAATATGCATGCCCTTTAGTGCATAAAAGTCTTATTATAAAGATTTTTTGAATATATTATTATAATTATCATATGCATATCCTTAACTGAATATAATTTATTGCCATATTTTATAGGGGTGAATATGGACTCAAAATAAAACCATCTTCTATAAAAAAAAAAAAAGATTTAATTTATTAAATCAAAATTTGCATTATAATCCAAAATGGAAATTACTCTATCATGCAATTTAAATTTGCAAGCTTCTAATTTCAAATTAATTATTCACCCAAAAAAATTGAAATCAATTAATGTACTTATGTAACACACACACGCATGCACACACGCATGTGCACACGCACATGCACACGCACGCGCACGCACACACACACACATATCTGTGTGTGTATATAAATGTACAAACACATCAATGCTATACTGGGTTTTTGGGCCGGCATACTCGATAGTCGATACTCGTACTAGATACAACACCCGTGCTGGTGCCCATGTGACACTCGCTAAATTAGAGGTCCATAGTATAAAACCGTGTTAGATGTCTTGAGAACTCTAATGGGTATGTCCTAGGTTATGAGTATGAAGAGGATGACCTGAGAGAGTGTTGAATCCTATGAGTTGAATCCTGTTATGTAGATTTCGTTGAATTGAAGTTCCTAAGCATGAGGTGGTCTGGGATAATTGCAAATCTATATGAGATGGTTGGATCTCAAATTAAGAATGGTGACGAGATTCGTCCCCTAGAGGATGATGGTGGAATATTCCCACGGTCGTCGAGGACAATGGGAACGAACCACTATTGTTTCCTATGCCTCGTAGGAATGCATGTGTCAGAATTCCCTAGAGATGCTTTGGAATTGAGGGAGAAACTCTGACTTGTATTTCCATTGATGAGGATGAATTGGGTTCATATTAGGAAGCACTGAGATCATTTGTTGCTAGCAATTCGATTGCCACAACGAATTAAGGGATTAGTTCCATGGAGAACATCAAGTCTGAGAACTCGTAAATCTTCTCCCAAAAGGCCATTGAGAACAATTAGGTTCTGAAAATTAATAAAAAGGCCGGTGGGACTATAAACAAAGCACAGAGCCAGAAGAGTGGCAAAAGGGTTAACTCAATTGTTGATACCAGTGATTCAAAAGTGGACCGCCCAGCGCCTAGGCTGTCCAAAAGGCCTGGGCGCATCGCCCAAGCCTAGGCGGCCAATCTGGGCGGCAGTCCCTGGGCGACCGCCCAGGGCCCGTGCTCCACCTAGGCGGGTACGGAACCCGCCTAGGCGAGCGCTCCACCCAGAGGCAAAAATTTTTTTTTTTTGTATTGATATTTTTTTTTAAAATATAAACGGTTAGAATGATGGTTTTAAGTTCATTTGAAGACTAAAACTTATTGTAGCCCATTTTAGAGAGAGAAAGCCTCCAAAAAACTAGTTTTTGATGATTTCTTTAGGATCGAAGGGTTTCTCAAAGTTGACAAAAATTGATCAAAACATCACCCATTGATATTAGATTTAATTTTTTATATTTTATATATCTATTGGGGTTTTTTAGAAGATTTTCAGTCCTTAGAAGCATCTTTGAGGTGGAAGTTTGAAGATTGAGCAATCAAACTCAAAGTAAGTGCCCTAAATACCTAATTTTTATTTTTTATACTATATATCCTTTTTTTATTCAAATGGACATCCTTTTTTTATTCGACTGGGCCGCCCAGGTTCTGGGCGTCAGCCTAGGCCCCCCAGGCCACCTAGGACCCACCTAGAACTTTTTGAAACACTGGTTGATACACTCTCCCTGGTGGCGAAAATAGTATCAATTCACCTCGATTTTTCCATTGTACTGAGTTAGGCTCTAGAACTTGACCACATGGTTGTTTAGAAGGCATCTCTTAAAAGGGATCACTCATTAAGAATAGTGAGAGTTCTATGATCTTCATATGAGTTGACGAGATCCTAATGGCAAGAAATGCTAAGGAAATGATTGATACCACTGACGAGTGGTTGTCCTCCAATTTTGATGGGTAAAGTGTATCATGTGCTCGATGTTGAGATCATTCACAGTCATTTTAAGCGGCTTCTTAACTTTTTCTTAAGTGACTCACAATAGGAAAACCTTAGAACAATTAATAATGCATGATGGAAGGTCTATTGCTATTCTTATCAAGAGCGATCACGTGCTTAATCTGAATCTCTATCCATAGGTTGAAGCTGATAAATGAAAAAGATGATTTATGCACCCTGTAAAACTATAATGGGCAATCATGTGTTGGATATATGGCCTTTCAAGGCCTTATATGCAATGTCAGCACTATTCAGAGTCACAGTGGGCGTGATGAGGAACATGATGGCTACCGGTATCCTGGCGTACTGGATCCGGATAAGCCAAAATAACCCTGTTTGAGTGAGATGAGGCTCTTGAACCATTTTAAGAATTGAGCGGTTTTAGTGTTTTTCCGCTAGTCATGGTCAATATGATTGTGATCGCCTCATGTCATGTGAGCCAAGGCTTGGGGATCAGCGGATTCCAGTTTGTTTGAGATATGTTGTGTATAAGCCCTGTGTGAGCATAACTAGGTTGTAAGAGGACATAAGCTCAAAACCTTGACATATGTAGCTTGCTCACATCATGTGCACAGACAGTCGCACTTTAGGAAGTTGTTCTGATGAGGTAAGATCCACCTAGCATAATTGTGCACGAGTGCTAAGAGGACCCCTGCATTCGCAAGAATGCATGTCCTTGAGGGGCACCTGTAATCCACTGAACACTCTGGAGTCCATCCACCATTGGTTAGCTTTGATAGGTCCACTCATGTCCGGACTGAAGTCTGTGACTCCTAGGGGCCTGTTGGGTTGTTCTGAGAAATTGGATTGGGTTTTTAAACTAGCCCAGTGAAGTACCATACAGCTCAACCTCTTGTGGAACCGGTTTTTCCACACCGGATTTATGAGAATTGTCAGACCATGATTATTTCATAAGAAATGATGAAAATTGATTTATAATAAATTTAGATAATTTTTGAGAATTTTATTTCAAAAGAAAAATGCTTTGTCAAAATTGTTGTGTTAATTAAGGATGTCCGCACATGTGGTTTGTGGCACATAAATGGCCAATGTGCACCACACGTGCATCCCATAGAGCAGCCACGTCATTACCCAATGGGCATGAGGTGGAAACCCTAACCCTTGATGTGGAGCCCTAGTTTGGATATGAGACATAACATTGATAAGTATAATGTGGTTTATAGCACATGTGTGGTGACATGTGTGTATTCACATGTGGGAGTATAGAGATTTCACATTTTTATAAATTGATTAAATTCCTTAATTTGTGATTTGAAAATCCCTTAGATATTTGAAATGGAAGAATTTAATTGGTGTGAAGAAGATAAAAGGGGCACACCATAACATAAGGTGATGTAATGTCCCCCCTTTGATTATGACTTTACATAAGCTTAAGTGTGAAGCAAGTTTCTAATGAAGCAAGGGGTGGCACGCCACCCTCATTAGGGTTTTATAAAGATCCTATTAAATCTCAAGTGGAGATTTGATGATTGAAAAATCAATGGTTAAAAAGAAGTTGATTTTGAAAATTAGGGTTTAAGGGCACTTAAGATATTATTGAAAATTTGTGGAGATATTATGTGCTCTTAAGATAAGGGTGTACTCAATTATCACCATCCATGGGATAGTAATTAATAGCGATTGACTAGGCTAGGTTTTTTACCACTCTCAACCCTTGGATTACTCTATGGGTGGTTGAGATATAATCTAAGATGTATACCCTACAAGAAAAGTCTATAAATAGGATCTCTTCCCATCCAATTTTTGCTTGCTTGCCTTTATTTTGAAACACCAACTTCTCCCCTCAACAGCCTCACCTCCCACTTCATTGATCCTTACTCTTAATCCAAAATTTATGCTAGTTGCCTTCCACATAAATGCACCCCTTTCAAGCATGATCAAAGTGTGACCATTGAATTCTTCCCACGCACTTCTTCATCCTTTGAGGCTACTGTTATGGCAACTTGAGCTGCTGGAAACTCATTATAACAGTGAGGTATATTGATCTAACCTTGTTCTTGAAGTGTTGTAGAGTCAGAATTAAATACCCTATGATCATTGTTCATTTTGTTGGCGTAATTCCTAAGCTATTAAATGAAAACTGTTGTCCCTTCAATGCTGCTGGAAATGCAATGATATGATGCACAACAGTGAGCATTTAGTGTGATCCATGCACCAAGCTCACCACTTTTGACCCTATAGTAGTTTGGAACTTTCTACCAAACCTTAGAGCCAAGACTACTCCATTTTGAACTTGTTTAGGGTCCGTTTTCTCCCTCATTTGGCTTGCATGGTCCTATGTCCAAATCAATGTTTATTTTGGACCTTTTATGAGAAACAGAATTTTATCATGTAGTGATTTGTTTGCTTCCTGAGGTTAGATAAAAAACGCACCCTTCTTGTGCTATCAATTGTGAGTGATAGTCAAGGGTTGTGATCATACCGTTGCGGTATTCGCACAGTGGTTGTTTTGAAATCAGCAACCCATTGGATACATTAAGCTCATTGACATTGTTACTTTAGTTTTTACTTTGATATATTTTATTTCATTTGAATTGTAAAGAGCAATGATCAAAGTATGCGGGCATTGTTGTTGTAAAGCTCAAAGTATGAATTGTATTTCTTATAGTTTGTAGTAAGTGGGAGTTTTCCCAAGGTGAAATGAAAGATTCTGTAAGGTATTTTTAAATTTCTTATTTTTCATACCTTGTGTGATTCCCCTGATACTACTTCAATATGTATGTCCACAACAAGGATGTGACAGATGTGTTGTAGGACTTGTCAAAGTAGCTATCAAAGTAATCCAAGTCTAGAGCACTGGCAGGTCAAGGATTGAATGTTGCAATATCTCTAGAGAACCATAGACTACTCGTGGAACTTTATGGGAAATGATCTCCAACTGTGAGGATAGAGTAGATCTAATTGGATGGATGATCTAGACTTAGATTGTTGACATTAGGAAATGTCTTCACTCTGGGAGTGGGAGAGATTTATCAGTGCAACAAACAAGAGACATGAGTAAGATGGAAGTATATGGGTTGATGTGCAACATTACAAGAGGGCTTATGGCTCAGATGGTTCCTACAAGCTCTAGGGATCATATTGAGTGTTGGAGATCCTGTGAGCATGTTTTGTAACGACGTGGTGGCACTGGCTTTCTCGCAAAGGATCCCAAGTATCATAGTAAGACATAGCACATAGAGATTGGGTATCACTAGGTGTGAGGTGTCATTGAAAGGAAAAGAAACAGTCATAATATATAATCCTAGTAGTTTGAATTTTCTACACCATAATGTGGGACTTATACCACATGAGCTTAGTGAGACTGTCATTACTCCATAAAGAGAGGTGTATATGATGATCCATGTTCCCTATAACACCGTGCAAGAATAGCCGTTCACCACGTGACCCTGGGTACCCTAAGCATTTCTACCCCTGGTCATACGCTATTCTGCTGGGAGACAGCATAACTAACAAAGTGGTTTAAGGCAAAACGGAATAACAGTAGGGTCAAGAGAAGACCTTTAGCAATTGGTACCCAAGGAACCAATGCACAACATGATGCCCATCAGCAGATCAAGCAATTCGTACCCAAGGAACCAATGCACAATATGATGACCATCAGCAGATCAACGATATAAAAATTTTATCCAGGATGTTCTTTTGCAAAATGTTTTGAAAAAGTATAATATAGTACATTATATTATTTGTAGAGGAATCTTGGTGTGCATGAGAACTATTTTTCCTGGACAATCTAATTGTGTGTGTACGAAGAGGTTGAGCAGTCTCTTGAGCATTTAATAGCTCGCGAGGGATTAGATTGGAGATGCTTAATCTGGTATGGCCAAGTGTGTCTATGGCAGCATGAAGTTGTTTTAGATAGTGAGAAGGGATGTTCCACATTACTTTGATGGAAACTTAATGTAGTTCTCTCTACAGAGAAGCACTGCTCCTTAAGGTCTCATGACGCATTTCCTTGATAGCAGATGAGAGAGTTATTGAATTATGTCATATTGCCGATTGAGATTAGGGGATGGACATCTTTATGCACACCCACTAAGGGGCAAATGGGAGGTCTTGGACTTGGGTGGTCCAGCCCTTGTTGGTGGGTGGACCTCCATGGAAATACTTTGATTATTAAGAGTTGAGGAATAAGACAATCTTTTAGACTGAGATCATTAGCTTAAATCTTATCCAAAAGATTTGAATAGCTCCTTGTAGTTAACTAACTAGAGTTGGATAACCACACGAAAATCATGGAATTGGGGACCTCTTTAAAAAGAGGGTTGTAAAGAGAGAAAGAGGTTGGTTCATAGTTACCCGAATCGGTGATTCCAACTAGGAATCTTCACGGATTTTGTTTCCACTAAGTCTAGAATCTTGATTCCTTATTTTAGGAATCTAGATTCTAATACTCACAGAATCTCGTTTCTAATATTTATTGATTCTCGATTCTGCAATAGGTAAATCTCGATTTTACACTTATTGAAACTGGTTTCCACATTTACCAGAAATGTACCACTTCCCACCTTTTTTTCTTTTTGCTCTTTTTTCAAAAAGTGCTGTTTAGAAGTTTTCAAGGCATCAAACTACACGAGTTAGACCCTCAATCTCAAGCTACAAGATGTAATCATCTTTTTTGCCATGAAATGACCAACTAAAACCAAATTGGTGGTCCAGATCTCTACTTAATTCTTTTAAGTATGCATTGTATTGACACAATGGAGAGGCTGCAATTCCAAAATATTAAAAATAATATAATACAAACAATGTAATCATGCATGCATAACATTTTCATCAATGAATGGCATTGAGACGTGTAATGTTTCCCTCTCAGTTCCCTCTTGATTCCAAGGATGTTGGAATATCAATTCTAAACATAAAGGAATAACGATTCCATATCGGTCGATTCCAACTAGGTCGGAAACTTGTTTTCAATGAGCTAGGAATCTCGATTTCAGTGTTCAAAAAAACGAACCGCCCGGTCCAGAAGGCCTAGGCTCATCGCCCAGGCCTAAGCAGCCAAACTGGGCGGCAGTCCTTGGGCGGCCGCCTAGGCGGTATGGAACCTGCCTAGGCAGGCACCCAGCACCCAGCCCTGGGCGACCGCCCAGGGCTTGCGCCCCACCTAGGAGCGGAAATTTATTTATTTTTTCGTTGTATTGATTTTTTTAAAAAATATAACGGGTTTGAAGGATAGGTTTTAGGTTCATTTCAAACTTAAACCCACAAGAGCTCATTTGAGAGAGAAAAAAATCTCAAGAAATTGAAATTTTGTGACTTTCATTGAATCGAAGTGTTTCTCAAAGTTACGAAAAACGGATCCAAACATCACCCAAGTAGATTTGATTTAGTTTTGGAGTTTTATAATCCTATTAGATGGTGTTTTTTATTATTTTAGCACCAGAAAACATCTCAGAGGTGGGAGTTTGGAGTTCGAGCAATCAAAGTAAGTGCAAAAATTTATTTTTTAGATTGCTTGTTTTATTTTGAGATGTCTTCTTCAGGATCTAATCGAAGTGGAGATCCGGGTTGAAAATATGGAATAACACGAATCCAAATGATAAAAATTGCATTAGATGTAATATTTGTGAAAATGACACGAATGGGGGCATAAACCTGTTTAAGAAACATCTTGCTGGTATTAAGGGGGATGTTGCCCCTTGTAAATATGTTCCTGAAGCTATCAGAGAGGAGATTAAGCAATATATGAGTTTTGTAAAACAAAAACAGGAACAAAATCCCTGTCATTTGAATAGATCTATTTTTGCTACTTCTAGAAGAAGTGGTCCGGGTTGGAAGAATGGTTATAATCCAAAACCAGACGATAAAATTTGTATAAGGTGTAATTTTTGTGAAAAAGATACCAATGGGGGTATTAACCGATTCAAGAAACACCTGGCTGGTATTAAAGGGAATGTTGTTTCTTGTAAAAAGGTTCCTGAAGCTATTCGAGATGAGATTAGACAACTTTTGAATTTAAAAGAACCAGAAAATGATGAAAATGAGCCTTGTTCTATGGAAATATCTTCTCTAAGTTCTCTAGAAATGATGAACCGGTTTGGAAGTATGGTTATAACCCGAATCCGAATGACAAAAATCGTATTAAATGTAATTATTGTGGAAAGGGATCTTGATTCTATTTTGGTCGGCCTAGACCCCCATGGCCGCCTTGGTGCTTGGCAGCCTGGACCCCCATGGCCGCCTAGGTGCTAGGCGGCCTGGACCCCATGGCCACCTGGGTGCCACCTAACGCTTTTTGAAATTATGCTCTATTCCATCTATGTAGGGATCTCGATTCTATTTTGGTCGAATCTCAATTCCTAAAAATAGAAATTTCATCCCCTACAATTCCTCGTGTATGGATGCCAACTTCGAAAACAGAAATCTTCCAACCAACAACAATTTTGAGCTTCTGCTTCCTAAATCGATTCAGTTTTCGAATCGCTTCAAGAAACTATGGGTTGGTCGCACGTAGCTTCTCCCAAGACTTCCCACCTGTCTCTCTAAAAAGGGTTGAAAAGACCCATGCCCCTCTCTTTTCTTTCTAGAAGACCCTAACAAAAGATCCCTTTACTGGTTCAAGTGAAAACTCTCAGGTCATCCATCGAGGCTTGAGATTTGCATTTAAACTGTCATCTTTATTATATTAATCAAAAGAGGGAGACCTAAAGGGGCGACATCAAACTCTCGACGTGCCAAAGGGAGCACTCAATTTCAAAAAGGGAGATCAAATCAAAATGTAACCTCGGTCTATTTTTTGAGTTTTTGTAATTGTTTCCGCTGCATTGGTTACATACCTTTTCAACTCCGATCTCCTCTTCTAAAATTGATTGCTCCCTTTTGCGCGTTGAGAGTTCAATGCCGCCCTTCAAATCCCCTTTTTTTATTACTAGAACCAGGAGGATTGTTCACAGCGAAAACCCCAAGCCTCGATAGATTGCCCGAGAGTTTTCACGTTCACCAGTAAGGGGATCTTTCATTATAGTTTCCTAGAAAGGGAAGAGAGAGAGGCACGTGGGTCTTTCCAATACTTTTCAGAGAGAATAGTAGGAAGCCCTAGGAGTTACATACAACCAACCCCTTTCTCTCTCTACACCCTCTTTTTAAAGAGGTCCCTACTACCATGATTCTCTCCACATATGGTTATCCAAGTCTAGTTAGTTAAACACATGGAGCTATTTGAATCTCTTGGATAAAATTTCAAACAACAATCTCAATCCAAAAAGATTCTCTCATTCCTCAACCCTTAACAATCAAAGTATTTCCATGGATGCCCACCCACCCACAGGGGGTTGACCACCCAACTCCAACACCTTACTAAATATGCCGATGCTGCTATCGAAGTCAAGAACTTCATCAATGAACTGCTCCATAATGACATGATATCTCATCTGGATATTAGCATACACTATTAGTGAAGTTGATTTGATGCACTCCCAATGGCATTCATAATTGGCGTAGCATAAATTTAAAAGGGAAAAAAAAGCATAGTGAACAAAAATGGCACTTATATTTGGTCTAGGAGAATTAAAATGATGAAATGAAGGAACCTACCCCAAAAGGAACATAAGACCCACCATATTAGAATAATATGGTTCAGAACTCAATTAACAGTACAATACCAAACTACCTACTTCTCACTTTTGCAGAATATGGAGACATGGTCCCCAGAATGCAAAGATAGCATCTCTCAACGGCCATCGGCATATCAATTACTAGAAGAGGCAAGAAAATAGAATAGGAACTCTGCATCTAGGAGATGTGAATAACTGCTGCACAGTATGATGTGAATCTCTCAGATATAGCAACCATGGATGTGGGTTGCTGCCTCATGGCACAGAAAATTTGACCTTTTTTTTTGTTCAATCAATTTTTTAAACTAATATATAGTAATTAGTAGCTTGAAATTTTTTTCTCAAAAAACTTTACAACAGTCAAAGAATGAAAGTAAGAAACCATCCATATTATCTGGAGGTCAATCCCTAGGGACAATATACCAATTGAGGTTTTCTATATAGAAGAGCAACGAAATCCTCCAACTGAGAAGATTCCTAGTATAACTACTCTTTATGTCAAATAATTTGTTTTCTTCTACTGTCTTTTATTTAGTGAATATTTTTGTCCAGATTTCCCCAACAAAGGCATCAAATTCTCGCTTGTCTTTCTAACAATAATTAAATAATAATAATCTGCACAAGGCATTCAAGTAAGGAGATCTCGGGTCAAGCAACCCTGTCCTAATGAATCTATGTCACTACATGCGAAGAAGACAAGACCTAGATTTGAAGTATTCATATTGACCCCTTTGGGCCCAGAGTTGATATTTATGATATAATGATAGTACAACGATGAATTTGCCCAAATGATAATGCATATGATGAACTTTCCCTTGCACTTCAATAAATAACAAATAAAAGAATAGACCCTAAACTTCTAATTTCAATAGATGTCAATCAGAACCAGTTTATCCCAAGTGCTTTGGTGAAAACATTGACCAATTGATGTTATGTATGAATAAATGAGTCAAGAAGACATCTTTTCACAAACAAAGGTCATTATGTTGTTGACAGCAACGTTTAATTCATTCTGAGACTTTAAATATAAAATTGTTATGCAAAACTCTTATTGAATTGAAGGAGAGAATGTTGATAATCTCCAGTGATGATTATGTCATCTGTAATCAACATCGACAAGAACCAGAGTAATTCCTGAGCTTCTTTTGGCGAAGAGAGAATAATCTGCTAAGGATTTGGGTATATTTTGGGTAAATCTTGACGGATCAATGGTTAAGGATAGTTTCACAAACCAAATCCTTGAAGCCTCTTCCAAGCCATATAAAGACTTCCTGAGATGGAAAATAAAGTGTTGATACTCCCTCTGTCCAATGAACCCATGAGACCATAAGCAATACCTCATGGAAATTGCTATGAAGGCATTATTACCATTGAGCAGATAGAACGGCCAACCCCCTATCAAAGCAATGGAGAGAATGCAGCAACTCTGACCATCTTGGTTATGGGTGCAAAAGTTTCATCATAATCAATTATATGCTTTTGTATGTTGCCTTTAGAAATGAGGAGACCCTTGTGATGAAAAATGTATGGTGCTATCCAGTGTTGGCAACTCCAACTCACTCAAGAAATCACATGGGACACGGAGTGAGTTAACACGGTGAGTTTAATTTTGAATTTAATTTTCTAAGAAATTATCTATACATGTAAAAATTATCTGTGTACATGAAATGAGGGGATAAAAAACAATCTTACTATTTTGTAGAAAATGCAAGAAAAAAAATCAATATGAAGTAAATATAATTTGATCTACTAATATTAGTCCTAATTTCATCAATTAAAAATGGAAAAGGAAAACAAATTTGGCTTACCTAAACTGTCAAGGTCGATCCTCCAATCTTTGTACTCAATATGAATCGATACCTCCAACCTCTATCAAAGCATCCTCAAATACCTTAAATTGGAAAACCTACACTAGATTTGGGATCGAGTTGGATCTAGTTCACCTGAGCTCTTGAAATTTTCAACCAACTAGTGTTTCAATGTTTAGAATCTCAGATTTGTGAGATTTTGAGTAAGTTTTTTGGGAAATAAGCCTGTCTTAGATTTTCAGCCAACAGAGCTAAGAACGTTTCACTGCACAACGGAGCCAAAGAACATCTCACAGGCTGAAAGGGTATAAAACTCCTCACTCACTTTCTACTTATTGGCTTATAGGTTGGCCTCAATAAGCTACAACTATTCTTATTATGCAACAGCCCCAGCAATTATAAAGGCTACAACAACTATTCTTATTATGATTACTTAGATGCCTGGGAGAACATTCTTTACATTCAAAATCAAAAATTTGGACACACTTCGTGGATAACGTTCTCTGATAAATTCAATCAATTTGTCCCTAATTGGTGTATGGGATGGTGGGAAAATTTTGGTATGAACTAAGATGTCATGCCCCCACCATTAAATCTATCATCCAGCAATTACACTAGTACTTCAGATATATTATATTATATTATCCAAAAACAAATCCCTAGGATCCTCCATTGGAAATACATTATTACAAACACCAATGAATTATCATCCCTTGGAAGGCTCATAGAAGGAAGAGCCAACGAAAAAACAGACTTCAATAAAATTATTGAAGAAGACAGCCTAGAAGAAGTTGATTCTTGGCTTAATAATGAAAATATGGATCCTTCTCCCCTTTCCCCTGCAAGAACGATAGACTCAGAATGCTATCAAGGAAGAGAAGGATGGGACAACTGAAAAAGCAACCATCATTGTACATAATAGCAGCTATCACTAACCATCACTGTACATAATAGCAGCTATCACTATAGCGCAACCATCACTAAAGCAACTATCACTATAGCCATCACTATACAAAAAGCAGCCATCACTATACATTAAAGCAAGCATCAAAACACTGTTAACTCTAACCATATCCCCGAAAAAGCTATTATTCCCCAAAAGAAAAGAATCATTTACCATTGAAGACCAAACAACTAGAGATTCTTTTCTTATTAAAGGACAGCCACTCTATCCTAAAGCCAGCTGCCAAAGATTCCTTCTTATCGGAGGAAGGCCTCTTCTCGGCTATAAAAGGAAGGACCCTCTCAACTCTAAGGGCATTCGAGTTTTCACTTCTCACCTCTCTCTATTTTGATCTCTATCTCTCTCTCTCTCTCTCTTGCCCCCTATCTATGCTTACAGAAGCTCTCCTTATAAGATTGGTAAATGCTTTGTAAAAAGTGTGAGACTAGGTGTTTGTATATCATATGAGACTAGGTGGTGTTTGTATGAAGTAGATGTGGCTTGTAGACATAACTGTGAAGCTAACTGTAAAGCCCCGGAATGTATTTTCTTATGCATTTCATTATGCATTTCTTTTCTACTAATTAAAGTTTGTATTACTACGTTTTTCTTTGTCTTCTCTAATTAATTATTCAATTATTTAGGATTTTAATGGTCCTGTACAAAATGGTATCGAAGCCATGTTTTAGCTTATATCAAGTTTATTCATAAAATAATAGTTCTAGAACAGACCAACTCGTAAGCTTACTGAGGCCTATAAGTTAATAAGTAATCAGTGGGTGAGGAGCTTTATACCCTTTCAGCCTGTGTGGCATCTCGGGTTTTCATTGGCTCTGTTGTGCACTGAAAACCTCTTAGCTCAATACAATGGAGTAAGATAAGCTAGGCGAGATGCAGTACTCTAGATCTATCATTGTACAACATCAAAACATTGTTACTCTCACCTTATCCCCATAAAAGCTACTATTACCCAAAAAAGCTACTATTCCCCAAAAGAAAAGATTCTTCTACCATTAACGACCAACCAGCTGGAGATTCTTTTCTTCTCAAAGGACAACCACTCTATCCAAAAGCCAGCTGCCAAGATTCTTTCTTATTGGAGGAAGGCCTATTCTCGACTAGAAAAGGAAGGACCCTCTCAACTCTAAGGGTATTCAAGTTTTCACTTCTCACCTCTCTCTCTCTACTCTCTCT